>JAZHYW010002194.1:0-15310 GCA_037355805.1 Ixodes ricinus
GACCAAACCAAATACGTGACGTCACAGGAAAGATGGCAGCGCCCAGGCAGCGGCTGGTCCCAGCTGGGCCGGAGCTTGTCGGATGCGTTGTTTGTTGTCGTTCGTGTCGGCGAGTTGATTTCAGACGCGGAAGCCGTCATATGAGGCCGGTCGAAAGCGACTTCAGAGTTCAGCGTGGTGTCGGACGTAGGTATAACGTGAACAGAAGGAGGAACGGTGTGCATTTCGCTGGTGACCGACGGGGATATTGCCACGAAAGAGACAATCGGCCCTACGTTGCTCGGACCTCGGATTGATTCGGATACCGCAAGTAAATTTTAAGGCGACGTTTCTGTGCTCTCGTTGACCATCGGAATCTTCGAGGTCTGCAGTGAAGCGTGTGCAATATGTTTGGATACGCAGTTTAGCGACGGAAATTGCGTGAGTCGTGCTTGGCAGTGTGCAATCCTGGTGCCGCTTCGTTCAAATGACCGAAGGCTCACTTTGGTTGTGCGGCGCACTGGAGAGCTGCCTTCAAGTGCTTCAAGTTGGTAGTTCCTGTGCCGTGCCTTAGGTGATGCTATGCTGCTTCCTAAATTGTTATGGCGTAGACGTGCACTTTCACGGAGCACAGGTGTTGCAGTTGGTATTGATTCCGCTTGTCTGTCGCACGTTTCGTCGACACAAGTTTCATCAACACTCGGTACGCGAATTGCAAGCTGTATGGACATTTCATCGCGCGTGTTACCTACCCAGTCCACCCGTTCACGTCGCTTTGCGACGACAGTCTGCAGCGGCTCATTACCAGAAAAGTGGTTCCACATCCATTTCAGTTCAGTTCGTCCACGGCAGTCGCCAAACCCCGAAGGAGAGGATTTATTCGAACAGAATGCCTCTAAAACAATGCAGCTTTTTAGTGGTCAGGATAGACTCTCTTCTGTCTGTTTTGTTATATTGTCACAGATGCTTGCTCCAGTCCTATTTTCTATCAATATTTACTATTCTGGAAAGTTCCAGGCCATGCTCAGCTGTCATCGTATGTTCTGGTGGAGGTGCTGCACACTTTACCCATAGCCCTTCACTCTGTGTGGCCCTGGCGGCTCCTCAGCCGAGTTGCCCGATAACAATTAAGACACGGGTAGCGGATTATCCCGCGTCCTAAACGCCCGGCGAGCCGTAAACTAAGTCCTATCCCAAGCCCGGCAGAAAAACCGCAAGACGAGCGAGTACCGCAAGGACGAACCTTGGAAATGCACCACGAAGAACCTGAAATCCGAGCAAGTCGCTGCTACCAGCAGGAACCACCGGAATTCGGTCTTTTGCCAGAAAAACCGAAGCTGACTAAGCCAACAATGGCAAACCTGTAACAACGAACCACGTCCGCTCCCATCATCGTATGCATGCCCGTCGCACCTCGCACTCTGATGCCCTTTCACGCAAAGTGTATGAAGACGTCGAGGGCTGGATTGAAATATATGACCGTGTCGCCCGCCACAGTAGGTAGATGGACAACCAGCTCCTGCAGAAGCTATACTTCTCGTGGAAGAAACTGCCAGGCACTGGTTTGAGAACAACGAATCCTCCTTAACGTCGTAGGAAGTTTGCAAGATCGAGCTGAAGTGCACGTTCATCAGCCAACATTGGCCGGGAGAGCCGAATTCCTGATTCTGTCCAGGATGCGGCCCCAACGAGAGCGTCACCGCCTTCGTGGAAGATGTTTTGGGCTTGATCGAGCACCCACGCCAACCCTGATTCTATAGAAGACAAGAAGCTAAAAATCCCATGTCCCTCATGTGAGGTACAACACCTCCGGCAGCCTTGTCCGCAACTCCACGACAACAGTCGAAGGGTTCACATCACCGCGGCTTCCAACATTGAATGTACACTGCAGGCCCGAGCCTGTCACTATCAACAACTCCCCAGCTTCTCGACACTCGAGTCGTCCAGCTGCGACTTCGACGCCAGCCTCCCAGGCATCCTTGACATCCTCGACGTTGTCCGGGCGGAGATCAGGAAGCTACTTCCTGCCATCAGTTGCCCGGCTTTTATTTTGATTGCCGAGATTGTTTCGGAACAAGTTCGACAGGCTATTCATCTGGAGTCTTCTTCGAGCGAAGCGGCATCTGACGATCCGAGGGCGACTTATGCCACAAAGTCACGACGACCATCATCGGCTACCCGTTACTATTCAATGCCGATTCAACGAGACACCCCAACGCCGAAGCATTCATACATGCCCGAGCTTGCTGCATTGATGCAGAAAACTACCAGGAAACTTTGCGGATTAGAAGCCAGCACTGCAGCTTCAGTGCATCAGATGTCAGTGGCCGCACATGACGTATGATTGCAAGACGGCATCAGTCGGTCAAAGTTGCCACTCGACCAAACTGAACACCGACGTGCCAGGAGCGTCATCCGACAACAAGCAGCACAGGTACTATGACTGAACGCCTGACACGAGACTGTCGCAGAAAGAACTCGTTATGGAACCGTTTGCAAAGAACCAATAGTTACGTAATCAAGTGGAAATCAACATATTTGATACACTAACCTAATAAACATATTTCCGCTCGCCTTTATGCCTTCAGAGTCTCTACACAAAGAATTCTGTTCACCGCACATGTTGGAACTTTTGAGTACACTCGCATCTCTGACCCTCAATATTAATTAATGGGACATGCCAGACTGGTTGCATTGGGCTGCACTCGTTCCACTTCTCCTGAACATATGGCGCATCCGAAAACCAACTCCAGTGATGTGAAAATGTTATTTATTAATTTATTCTCTCCAGGGGCCTTTGTAGGCACTGCAGAGAGGATACTTAAAACTACGCACATGCTAATAACATTGAAGCACACTGCTGTAACTTGTTAATTGCAAAAACAAACACACCTCTGAGCATCTAGTTTAATGGTATGTGTTCATGCATTGTTATATAGCAGGACACTTTCAATACATATGACACAATAGACCCTTTGCAAAACCCCATCAAGCAACACAACTGTTGCCATTTTTTTTCGATGCAAAGCCCAGTTCACGTCGAACGCTAATGCAGCATTTGAGTCTAATAGGCGCTCAGCCGAGTTCACAGTGATGGCGGACATAACATTCTTGTCGAACAAATGCCCAAAGTATGAAGGCCTTAGGCAATTAGAGTAGTAACTACTGTAATTCGTTCCATCACAATTTGGCAAGCAACGAAGGCTACAGTCTCGGTGAGTCAATATGCATGTTGGAGAGAGGCACACGACAACATATCATCAGAGTGCTCGTCAGCACAGATTTGTCACATTCCTTCACTCCGTCAATCTGATTGGCACGAGGGGGCTGTGGCGGTTGCCTTTTTCCAGGTTATGGTAATACGAAATATAGGCAGCCCACACTTTAGAAAGAAGTCTATTGAAGAGACCGAAAGGAATGGTAGTCAACATTTTTCAACAAGACTGCTTTTCGGGCAAGGGGGTGAACACAAATATGAATCATCTTGTACAGGTAACTAGAACAAGTAAATAACTGACCGACTAATACAATGCACTCTTGATGAAAAAAGTATTGCTGCAATAAAACCCACGAAAGAGAAAAATGTGCAATTAATCTATGCGTACACCAAAAATAGCAAGTCGAATAGCATTGAAGCAGGTGCCTGCAACGATTTATTCATCCCCACACTCAATAAAAACGTCATCCTCGCAGCTGAAAATAAGTGTGCAATTCGCACTCACAAAAAAGGAAGAAAAGCGATCGAATGTAGAATCGTCGACTAGCACAAAAGGTTAAAGATCGCAGGAGCTTCCTCGCCAAAAGTTTCTATGGTTATTCGGTGACGCAGGGCTGAAACAACTTCCCCTAGGTCCTCACGCGACGTATACCTTTCGCTTCGATTCTCAGACGTTCAAACGAACCTAGAAAAATGCGAATATATTATGCTAGGAGTTATAACGTAAACGTAAACGTTATATCGTAAACGTAAAAATCGCAGGAGCTTCCTCGCTAAAGGTTGGCTGTGATTATGCAGTTACCTAGGGCTGAAACGAATTCCCCTAGGCCCTACGTCCGACGTATACATTTCGCGTCGATTCTCAGACATCCCAACATTCAAACAAAGCTAAAAGAAAGCGAAAATTGCATGCTAAAAGCACTCAAAGTTCTATCGACCCTCGAACATATCCGGGAATCCGAGCACCGGTACGGCGATACGGCTGATGCTGTCTCGCAGGTGTTAATATCCAGATGATACATGGCGATCTTGCAGGAAAAGGTAATAAAGTCTCATTTCTTCATATTTTCACATTATACCTGCGTCACCGAGCACGAAGAAGACCGAAGTCGTCGGAAAGCAGCTACACATCGCGGCTACCGCGCACCGAACAAACTCGCATTCCCCAGCTCTGGGCGCTGCCATCTTACCGGTGACGTCACGGCTCTTGTGAGGTCACGTGACGTGTGGTCACTTTTGCGTAAAAAATGGCGGCAACCGGGGGGTGCCACTTCCGAACTTCCGGTTTATCACTCTAAGCCCCTCTACCTCGTTGGCTAGATCAGATATCGCCGGATCATGAGCAGATGGGCACTGGGGCTGCGTCTCCAAACTTACTCGAATGGAGCCGAGTTTATCCTGCGGATCAAATCACGTGACAAGAAAGACACAGCAACGCTGGACGCGGGTAAGTTTTCGAACGCAGCAGGTACGAGAACTTACCCAGGAGTGAGATAGAGGTTGCGTTCGATTTACCCCGCACCTCCTGCACCGGTGCAAAAAAGTCTGAGAGAGGTGCATTTCCGGTATGTGCATTGAGATACGACCGGAAATACACCACCCAACACTTTTCTGCACCGGTGCAGGAGGTGCAAGTAAATCGAACGCAACTTCTATCTCACTCCTGAATAAAGCTATCGTATCCGTTGCGTTTGAAAACCTACCCGCGTCCATCTTTGCTGTATCTGTCTTGTCACGTGACTTGATCCGCCGGTATAACTCGGCTCCATTCGAGTAAGTTTGGAACGCAGCCCCAGAGCACCCATGTGCTGACCGCGATCTGGCCCAGGGGGAAAGCTGCCGCCGCTTCCCATGCAACCTCCTCAGAATTTACGGCCCTCCATGCTGGCCGCCATGAGAAAACTCGGTACCAGTGTTGCTGCATCTGTAGGTCATCTTTAAGTTAAAGCTGACGGGGAAAATCTGGCAACGGGGCAACGCCGATGTACGCTGGAAGCCAGAGCCGGTTTGCTTTCGTTGTTTTTGTATGGTCGGAGCAAGTCTGGCAACAACGCACGTTGTTTTGCTTCGCGGGGAAGCCAGCAACAACGCAGCTGTTTCGCTCTCGCCGGGAGCTGGCTCCCGCTGTTTGTAACACATGTAGCGAGGATGTGACCGGAGAAGTGCCCCGTGATGTTCCCGGAAGACGAAAGGTCATTCGTAATCGTCGCGTGTGCTGGAAGCGAAGGGAGTCGCCGTGATCCACGATGCGCGACCATGAAGCCAAGGTTCACGACAGCGACGCTTGACTTCGGCGATCTCGTTCTGTTTGGTGCAATACGACCAACACGGCGATGCGACAAAGAGCTGAAACGTTCGTGGTGTGTGTGCGGTGCTTGGGAGGTAGAAAGCCATATTAACCCGGAGCGCAAATAGGTTGTTGTGGCGTTGAGTTTAACGGGTTCAGTTCCGTCGTCGTCAGCTGATCCGTTCAGCTGAGCGAGCGTCTTTAAGCAAATTTTCTCGTCCGTTTCAAACGCGCGAAGATTCTGACGACATACCGTGAGTAAAAAGGCGCGGGCGTTTTCAACAAAATTACGTCGTTTTAATTGAGCAATGGACTCTGGATTGTTGTCCTAAATCTGCCGTTTTTATGCTTCGCGCTGTTGGACTGCGTGCTTCACAGCTGACGTGTTTGCATAACGACGGCACCGCTTGAGTAGATGATTCAGGTCCTGCAAACGACCGGTTATACATAACTTTCAGGCAAGCTTGGTTATCACCGATATTTAAATTTTCCTGTAAACTCTGTAGAGTTTGTTGCGCTCATCATGCGGTGAGAATAAATTTGGGCAAGATTTCATCCTGCCCACAGACGCATGAACTGAGACCATTTTTTACGTAGTGAACATAGTGCTTTTTATTTGTTTTAGGAGGAGGCGTTGGTGCATTTAATATGGTACAATCACTTGAAAGTTCATAAATAGGGAGACGAGCAAGCTTTCCCAAGTTCGTCTCTCTTCTCTGGCATTGCCCCTAGTTTCAAATTTCAGTACACATACCTACTAGCAGGTACAAACTGCTCTAAAGCAGGTAAAAGTCTGGGAAGTCGGGACGGTGCGGACTCCGTGTTTCCGCGCTTTTCGCAAGGTGAGTGGGGAAGTGCATTTGCGAGGCGTGCGGAATACGCAGACGATTTTGTTGTACCCGTCGTTTGCGCGTCTCCTGTATTTCATTTATTTCGGCTCGGGAGGGACGGGGGTGCCGCAGATAGGCCGAAGGCCCATACCGGGTGGCCTGCAACTCAGTGGCGTCACAAGGGGGAGCAGGGGGGGGCGGTCCGCCCCGGAGTGCAGCGCTCAGGGGGGGTCAGGGGGCCGCGGCGGGCCACGAGGGCGGGGGAAGGGGGGGGGGGGGTGGAGTCGCGGCGGGCTATGCGAGAGCGGGGGGGGGGGGGGTGTTGCGGTGGGCTACTCGAAAGCGGGGGGGAGGGGGGGGGTGTCGTGGCAGGCTACCGCCCCGGGTGCCGCTGACTCGTGACGCCACCGCTGCAACACCCAAACTAATATTTAAAAAAAATTAAAAAAGGGTGGGGGGGGGGGGGATAAGATGATCTACAAAGGCGCAATCACAAGCCAAGATTTGCGATAGCTATGCGTTTGCTCTGGTGGGCCGTGTGGTTGTATTTTACCCTGCTCTGGAACGTTTACCCTGGAACGTTCACGGTTTGTGCCGGGCTCATGGTCTTCGAAACCGAAACCAGATCAGCGAGATAACTGCCTTGTGTACTCCGAAATGACGGAAGCAATAAGTTGTCGAAAGCCCGTTTTTAAGGTTTCGAACCTAGTAAACAAAATTAATATAATTAAACTTAGTTGTTTGTTTGCAGGCGGACATATGTAACACAACAATACATTCTCTTTCCCAAACTAAAAGATAGTAACACTCAGTCCGCCGTGTATGGCAGCAACAACTTCGCTCCTGGCAACGTAAGCGGTTTTCTAATGGCCGCCACCGCGGTGAGCTGCGTTCCCTTTCCTCTTTCCCCCCTGATCTGGCCAATCCGATCTGGCCCACCTCTGGGCGTAGCCATCTTAACGTCACGTGATCACTAATGTGGCAAACAGGCAAGATGGCAGCAACCGGGGGGTGTCATTTTTGGCCGCTGGTTTACCGCTCTAAGTTAACTCAAGCTCGTTGGATTGACCCAGTCAGGTGGCGTTGCCCAGTGGCTATGTTCCAAATCTTACCTGAGTAACCTGCCTCCTACGCCGCTCACCTATTGACTCCGTAAGTGTGACGTCATGGGTCCAAACAAACCGTTGCTAGGGTCGTTGTTATGGACAAATACATGTGGCTCGGTTTCGCTACGAAAACCCGACCGTTCAAAAATCAGGAGTAGGATTTAAACTTCTAAAAATCACAGATATAGAAAGCTTGAATGTCATATATGTTTCGACAGAAGTGTGCCGGTAATCGCTCGTTTCTGAAATATTTACGACTGCAACTTCCGGTCCTCAAGATGCCTGCAGCAGACGACGAATGCAAGAAGTATGCCGTCTGCCGCACGCCGGCCGGCCAAGTGGGGCCGTCGTTTGCATCGTGTGAATAAAGACGATATTCTGACATCGCATTGGTTTGAAATATAATGAGTTTCAAACACTTATAAGATTTCATAGTGGGGTGCGATGCAAAATATGGTTTATCGAAAGTCCGGGCGTCGATCGAGATGATCGTCTGCTAAAAGATCGCATTGCACCCGTGAGAAAAGCACTTCAGGCGAACGGCTGAGATCCCAAATTTTGTTTGCGGACTCGCGCTATGCGAGGGTGCTTCGTATACCTGGTTGTAACCATCGCGTGGAGGAAGATTCTTGCAGTTTCTTCAGATTTCCGCAAGACCCCAAAGCGCGAAAGAACTGGATAAAAAACATAAGGTGAGTTTATTACAGATTGTACTCGCATCGCGGGTTTGATGAAGATCGTCACCAAAAGAGCACATCCACGGAATTTGATGTATACAAAGGGGAAAAAAGAAAAGCAAAATACTGCGAAATCGCGATAGACATGCAATTCTTTAATAACCTGACAACCACAATAATAATAATAACAAACGACTTACCTCGACGGCGTACGATTTGTTTCTCATGCTGGCCTGCACTACGCCGGTAATGAATGCACTTCAGGTCGTCGTCGTAACTGATCTGCATGACGTGGTTTGATTTTACTGCATTTTCACCCCTCGTAACGAAGCTAAGTTGTTCACAGAAAAAAAAAACGCACATTGCGGAGGCCTCTACGGTTATGGTGATGCACTTGTTTTTGTCGCTCGTTTACCGAGGCCAGCAAATCTATCGTGTCGTCTGCTACCAAAGCAAAGCGGAGTGTAAGACTTCAGAAATGGCTTGCATCGTTGCGATACGACACTGAGACGACAAGAACATCTTCATAATTAGATATCAAGAAGTTAGGTTGCTTACAAAAAATTGTTTAGTTACTTGTAAGCAAAAACCTAGCCTCATGTGGAGTCTCCATGCATTAGTCCATAGCAACGCCCCTAGCAACCGTTTGTTTGGACCCAGACGCCATGTTGTGACGTCATCACTTACGGGGTCAATACCACGTGACATCGCGAGTAAACGATCCGCGACTCGATTTTGGAACGGCCGGGATAATCACCTGGATACTACGCGGATTGGCTTCCGTCTTGGACTACGGCAAAAAGAAAACACAGCAGTGATGGGAGAAAATAGCAGACGATTCTTTTGATCATGAAGAAAGCACTCGAAGAGACGATAATATCAATGACGACGCGGTGTTTTAATGCGAATAGCATTCTTTGGATACTTCACGCACTTTTCGTCTATGTATCTATCTATCTATCTGGCTATCTAACCTCTTACGCCGCGGGTCGATAAATAAATAAAAAAGACCGGCGCCGGCTGGGATTCGAACCGTTGACCCTTTGATCAGCAGGCAGACGCGCTAACCACAGAGCTATGAAGGCAGTTTTTTTTTTTTTTTCTTTAATACATGGAAAATTGCAATTTAAAGATCGAATTCTATATACACACAGTGAATGTTATATACATGAGGATGGAGGTGGTGGATGAATATGTTCTTCTGGTGATCAGTCCTTGATGAACATAATGACTGTAGTCGCACTCGTACTGCACTCATGTTTTCACTCTGGGTACTATACACTTTTGCAGAAACAGAGAGTACAAATTCGTCATGGCATACACTTATACAAATTCCTAAGGCAAGCACATTTCAAGCGCGTTTCGTATGAAACACCTAATTTGGTTATGTACCAATGTTGGCTCCCTTCACTATATTAAAAATCAGGAAGTCTTAGACAAGCGTCAAACAGGGGAAACCAGTCGGGCACTGGTGGGTGGGCTTCATAAACACTTCTAACTTTTGCAATTTCTTCCAGAAATATGGATTTAGTTGTGCGTGGAATGTCAGCGTTTCTGTCGATCATCCGGCATCGCCATAGACTGTGTAAACCAATCAGCATGAATAAATCATAAGGGATACTTGTTTCGGTCGGGACGTATAAGTAACGAATACTGTGATCAGTTAAGTCAATATCTTTTTTTAGGGTTCTTTGGAGTACATCCCAGAAGAAAATCGCATCTGTACAGTAGATAAAACAGTGCTCTATTGTTTCCGGCTGGTGGCATAACCGACAGTCAATTGACCAAGGCACAAAGAAACCGCGTTCCTGGAGCCACCATTTGACTGGAAGCGTTGACGTGTGTAGTTTAAACATGAACGTTTTAGTGCTTGGAGATACAGACATGCGTTTTACACGTTTTAGAACGTCCTGTCCTTCTTGGTTACCGAACATAGATCTGTACAGCGGAGCTGGAAAAAACTCTCGATCAACGCCTGTGCTAACCGCTTTCTGGGTACTTCAAAAAGATAGTCTAATGAAAAGCGGACTTTTAAAAACAAGAAGGTATCGACTACCTCTTTCCAGAAACCCCAGAGGCCGCTTGGAGCAGAGCTTGTAGTAGAAACGATAAGAAAGGGTAAATGGTGAACCAGTTTTCTTTGAACAGCCATGAGAAGAAACGGGTGGGATAAATTCCTGAAGAAAAACAATCTTGACACCAGCTGGCGCACAAATAAATGTGCCAGGCCCAGGCCACCAGATTCCAAAGGCAGGAATAAATTATCGCGCTTCATGCGTTCCCAAGGAGAACTCCAGATAAATGTAGCGAAAATTCGGTGAAAAGCTTGAATTTTAGAGCGATTACAATGCAGTACTTGCAAAACGTACATAAGTTTGGATATTAAGAAGGTGTTACAGACGGCTGCTTTAGCGAAAATTGACATTTCTCGTGCCCTCCATGCCTGCGATTTACGTCTAATTATAGTTACGGCGGTGCTCCAATATGGATCGGTAGAACGAGTTTGGTCGAGGGGAACACCAAGGTATTTGAAAGGACAGCGATTCCATGAAATCCCACCAAAGCACTTTGGAGTAGCTGCCCACGCTCCTATCCAAAACCCGTTTGATTTTTCTGCATTCAACCTTGCCCCAGTTAGGTTACAATACTTCTCCGTTACCTGAAGTGCTTCTTCGACACTCGCCTTATTTGAACAGAATAACGCTACATCGTCAGCGTATGCTAGTAGCTTCACCTCTGCGAAGCAAAGATGATAGCCACGAATAGTGTCTTTATTGATGATACTACGGCATAAAGGTTCAAGATATAGGGCAAAGAGTAGTGGTGAAAGTGGACAACCTTGTCTTACCGAGGATTTTATAAGGATAGGTTCAGATAGGGAGTTATTTACAATTAGTCTTGTGGTGCTGTTCTTGTAACATAGCTTAATGCCCTTTATTATCGTGGTCCCTATGTTTACGTGAGAAAGCAGCCTGAATAAAAAGGCGTGGCTAACTCTGTCAAAGGCTTTGGATAAGTCTAGTTGGACTATGGCTACTTTATTTTGTTCGTCGGATACTGAATCTATTACGGACCTTGCAACATGTATGTTCATTTGAATATTTCTTTCGCGTATACCGCAAGTTTGATGAGCTCCGATTAGATTGTCTATTATGAGATGTAAGCGTTCATTTAAAACTTTTGCGAAGATCTTATAGTCAACATTGCAAAGTGATATAGGCCTGTAAGCCTCGATCTTTTTCAAAGCTAACGTGTCTTCTGTTTTGGGTATAAGCACTGTATGTCCTTCGTAAAAGGTTGGCGGTAGTGTTTGGTGCTCATATGCGGCTTTGAATACATCAAGGAGGAATGGACTCAGCAGGCATGAGAATTTCTTATAGAACTCAGCGCCCAGGCCGTCCGGGCCTGGAGTCTTATCTGACGGTAGAGCTTTTATGGCAGCTTGTGTTTCTTCCAAGGTCAGAGGACTTTCAACACTCTCTTTCTCTCTGTCTGTTAAAGATGGCACGCATTCTATAAGTTTCTGTATGTCTTCGCTTTCTTTGGTCTCAATACTCTTTCCAAAAAGATCATTGTAATGATCTTGGAAAGCTTCTATAATGCTTTGCGTTTCAGTGCGGACGCTACCTTTGTGGTCTATTTCGAGTATTTCTTTGCTTAGAGCATATCTCCTTTCATCATCAAAGGACCGGCGTCCAGGCGTCTCTCCTAGCAAATACTTCTGCGAGCGCGATCGGATCACCGCGCCTCGATATTTCTCGGTATCGTATCTTTGTAGCTGTGTCTTGGCCATGTTAATCTCCTCAGTATATTCACCGGGATTGAGGCTTTCAAGCTCATAAAGCTCTGATAGCATCGTGAGCAGGCTTCGTAGCTCTTGCTTTTTCATAAACGTAATGGAGCTTGAGCGTTCAATTGCCCAATTTTTAACTTCTTGCTTGAACATGTCCCATTTGGAAAACACGTGTAGGGAAGCGTTCTGTTTGACACGGGAAAGGATAGCGGGAATACCATCGGTGAATATTTTGTCGTTTAAGAGTGATGTGTTTAATTTCCACAGGCCCCATTCACGACGTAGTGGGGGTTGTTTCTTTGTCCCAAAAGTTGCCGATACAAGGCAGTGGTCTGAGAAGAATATAGGTTTCACTGCGTAATCAGAAATAGTATCATAAAGGTCTCCAGTGACATATATCCGGTCAATTCGAGCGTGAGAGGAGCGTTGGAAATGTGTATAGTGTACCCTGCCTCGTTTTTGTTTTCCGATGTCTACTAAGTTGTTATCGCTCACAAGAGATTGGAGTACGGCTGCACTAGGGTCGAATCTAGTCGTTAGTTGGGAGCGATCGTTTAAATGTAGCACACAGTTGAAGTCTCCCAATAGAAACAGTTTTCTATCTGTGTCGATGTATGGTGTTAGAAAAGAAAAGAAAGTTTTGCGCGCAGTCACATTATTTGGAGCGTACACGCAAATAATGCGCAATTGAATGTTTACATGGTCTAGATCGCAAGATATAAAGCGCCCTTCCTGGTCGGTAGTGAGAGAAGCAGCAGTTAAACCCAACCCCTTCTTTAGAAACAAAAAACATCCAGCAGATGTGCCAGATGCATGAGTGACACACACTTCGAAATCTTTCAGGAAGGGTTCCAATGCGATTTCGGTTTCTTCCTGGCTGCACACTTTTGTTTCCTGCACAGCTAATACATCGATCTTCTGCTGGACTATTAGTTGTAGAAGTTGACACTGCTTTCGTTTAGAGCTGAGACCTCTCACGTTTAAGGTGGACACGCGAAGTTGGAGGGTGCTGGACATGCGATCATTTATGGTCGGGCGCTATCGCCCGTTTGCTTGTCTTCAACAAGCTTGGCGCCAGGGGGCGTCTTTGAATACGGCTTACGTCGAGCAGCGCCCAGTCTCTTTTCATAGGCCTTTGCTCTAGTTATAAGGCCGTCATTTAACCCCACGTTGGTAAGCGCTTCTAGTTCAAGAATTGGGTCTTGTACCTCATCGTTTTCCTCCGTTTCGGTGTCTTCCAAATTAGCCTCGGTGGTTGTCTCGTTCTGTTTTTCGTTCGTGAAGGCGTCCATATTTGTTGGAGTCGGGGCGGTTGTCGGGGTGCTGTCTTCGGCTGCAGGCGAAACGGTGATTGGGTCTTCGCTAGAGGTAGCGGCCGACGAAAGGTTCTCTGGCACATCAGGTTTTATGGAGGCCGGTTGAGATCCACCGTCCTGAGCTGCTACCATCGCAGAGACGTCGCCATTAGGGTCGACAACTTCGCTTACATCCATGAGGTTCTCTGTTGTTGATTCTTCGGTTGTCCCCAACCTCAGCCTGTCGGCGTAGGTCATGACACAGTCCTCCGGTTTATGTCCGTGCCGTCGGCATTTCGCACACCAGGGAGTCCGGCAATGGCGGCGGATGTGGCCCACTCGATGGCATCGTAGGCACGAAGGAGGCCGACCTGAGATAAGAAGTAAGCTCTGGCACCCAAAGATGGTCATCAGGTGTGGAATCTTGTTGACGTTAGTGTCGTCTCGAAGGGTCAGCTGTACTTCACGGTTGAGGGTTTCCATGTCCTCCATTCCTTCACATCTCCACTTTTCTCGCACTACGGAGCGTACTGTGCCGTAGGGTTCCAGCGCTTCAACGATTCTTCGGTTTTCCATGTAAGGTGGTAACCAAAGCAGTCTGATCTTCACCTCCTTTGTCTCTGGATCAACAACGAGACATTTCCGCCCTTTCACCTTCAGGTCTTCGCAGGCGACGAGCTTTGCTTTTGCAAGAGAAGTCGCACACTGGACCATCCACACATGAGACATTTGGTACTGTCCCATGGCGATTATATCCTTTAGATCAATGATGCCCTTGAGGGCATCTCTGAAGTCCGGAGCTCGGTATGGTCTGGCATCGAGATCCCCATGAAGGAAGACAGAATTTAGAACGAGGTTACCTGTAGGCAGACGTGGCATCAGAACACGGTAATTGTCCATTGCAGTAATGGTAGCATCTGAATCAGTAGACTGAATTCCTCGGCCAGAGGCCGATTTGGTTTCTTGGACGGAGAACATGAAAACGCAGCCTTTCGCTACGGCGTCTTCTTCTTTCTCCCAGCTATGAAGGCAGTCATTCAACGCACTCTAAACGGTTGTTTATATCTTTACCATAGGACGCGCTTTACAGCGCTGTCACAGCTACCGGTGCGCGCGCGTTCCATGCACGAGGGCTCATTCCGCTCTCGTGAGGCTGAGCACGGCCGCTAGCTCACCCTCTCCCGCGCTCGGGAGAGGGTGATGTAGCGGCCGTGCTCAGCCTCACGAGAGCGGAATGAGCCCTCGTGCATGGAACGCGCGCGCACCGGTAGCTGTGACAGCGCTGTAAAGCGCGTCCTATGGTAAAGATATAAACAACCGTTTAGAGTACCGTTGGTTGAGACTAGCTGAGACGCCAGAAAGTCTGGTCGGTACCATTTTGAGTGTTTGTGCGTATGGCGCGTGCTTTGCTCGCCTTCCTAAGTGACACAAACGCACGTGCTGGGCTGCGGAGATCGTGCGCAGGGCTGTGAAAGTGTCAACAAATTTAGAATCGCCTCAAGAGTGGGCTGGCGTATCTAGAGTGTGCCGGCCACCTGACGAACGCGCATAACTCCGCACCGTTTGATGCTATTCGCATTAACGTAGATAATCATTCCCAAAGGATGGGTTCTGCTGATTTTTTGAGGTGGATCCACCAGCTCATTTTACTCACCTTCCTTATGAGCTGTATATTGAGATAAAAATTACTTACTCCTTACAGTTAGACATCAAAAATGTGTTTTTATTAATCAGCGCGAGCGCCCTAAACATACATATTTCACGCATTGTAATTTGTACCGATTATGTCTTGCAGAAATTGATTCCACACGGTGCAGCGCGAGTGTGCTTTCTCAAGTATGATATGAAACTTACCCATGTTGAATTAACCTGAAACTGCTCGCCTGCACCCTTACGATTTTTTCTATGAAACTTACGTTCGCTTTGACGCGAATATGATTACAATAAAATCTTTGAAGCCTTCACTGCTTTACAAGCGTTATCCTCGAATTACGAACACTCTGGAGGAAACAAAAAATACTACCTTATCATTTACTGCGTTTAAACATTTTCAGCCTTGAACGTGAGAATATGGCATTCCCTCCAACGCCGAGGACGAGGAGGAGCTCCCGTTTACGCTCGCACAC
>JAZHYW010002195.1:0-40857 GCA_037355805.1 Ixodes ricinus
GCTCCTTAGTCAACGGTTTAATTTAGACTCTCTTTGGTTACACATGTTTTGAGCGTAATTCGAGTCACACCCTGAACAAGCACCTGATCTGCCGCGGTGACCTGTCCTTATCGCTTTTAAAATTTTTCCTCAATGTCAGCGGTTTTGAAACTGTGCATGCTGTCCACCCACCAACCTGGATGGCCTGCAGAAATCTCTTACGTTATTATCATGCTAATATTAAGTTAGAAACGCTAAAAATGCTATAAACAGCCCCACGGGCTCCGAGCTATAAATCCTGGTTTTGTTGTTGTGAATTATCGGCTTTTCAGACAATTCCTGCTCAAACAACAATCACGACAATGATAATATTGCTAAGAGTTTTCTGCAGCTCAGTACCGGAATTGAAAGGTGGATCGCATGCGCAGTATCAAAAATGCTGCCGTTGACGGGCTAATTTTAAAAGTGATATGACAGGTCACTGGGGTATATCGGGCGCTTGTTCAGGTGACTCCGAATTACGCCTCTAAATGTGTTAACCGTGGAGTTGCTTTCGAAAATTGGCGATCTCTAGGGAGCTGAAGAAACTACCGTTCCCATGATTCCTTAGGTGCGGGCCGGGGCGCTTGGGGGTGCTGAAAATGGTCTATTGGTGCATACCTTGCTTTCCTAGAATTGTGCAAAGCTAACTGACAAAGCCTCATGCTCTACATATTGAACTAAGCCCTTGACTGCTTCAACTAAATGCATTTGTGCATTCAGAAATTGTTTAATCGTTTGGTTATGGTTCTCCATTCTATTATTGGTATTATTCCCAAAACAACAAATATCCCATCGATACGCGTGCACCCGCATACACCTACAAGCGTGCCAATTTTTTAAATAGTATTAAAAAAAGCCAGGGTCGTTTTGCGTTTCTTCTTTTAATTGTTTCAATAGAAAATTGTACTTGCTCTCATCTTGGGGCATAAACAAGGTCTGGAGTATTTTCTTCACTGCCTTTTTGTTTATTGTGAAGGGTCTTTTTTTGGACACTTTATCATGGAGAAACTTTATCACATGCCAAGAACACAGCAAGATTTGGCAGCCTGGAAGCAACTGGTCTATAATGTTCATTTCATTTAGATTCTTATCCATTACTGCAACTTTTACAACTATACATCACGACAGGATTTAAAGCTAAAAAATTTGGCTAAGGCGGATTTTAGAATTTCAGAGGTCTCACGCTGTGCAAAAGCATACCACAATGGTCTTCCACGGCCCGTACTATCCTCACATAGTATAGCATGAAGAGAAAAACCCTCAATGTTTTACTTTGTAAGTTCCATCAAAGAACAACACTTCCAAATACTTTTCTGTAAACTGCTGCATTAGCTTTGACTGAAGTAATATGAAAAGGAGCTCATCTCTCTCTTTTTCTCTATATATCTACTCTCCAGCCAGGAACATGTTAACTAGGCTTTCCATTTCCTCCAGCAGAAGATACCCATGATGTAGACTATTTTCTGTCTTTTCAATCCTGGCATGCTTCAAATTCCTCACATCTTGGGATGTAAGGTGCTTCCCAGTCTTTTCTAACACAACTTAATTAATATCCTTTCATTTAACTTTTGCAGGAAAGAAGATCGCCAATCTCCTCCTTCTCAAGATCAGAGAGCAGCCGGACGCACTTATACCACCTGTAGATGCTTGGACCAACTTCATGAGTTGGGTGGATGTCACTAAATTCCTTAACCTCGGAATGAGGGTAAGGTTTTTCGCAAAGAGTAAGCTGAACTTTAGCGGTGCAATTTTTACCAAGGAAACATTGGTTACGGCGAATACCTCTTTCCTCTCGGATTGCCCTCTCCTTCATGAACGCATGTGAAAGCAATGCGTGAATAACGAAAAAAAATCCCCTGGTTAGGTCAGCTTATTTACTATCAGAACGTTGCACTTTCATGGGATGACAACCACCTGCCGCCCATTTTTGAAAGACCTGAAAGAAGTCATTGAAGTTATTAAAAGTCAATCCCTTGCAAAGTTGACCCCCTCCTGTCAATCGTTTCCTCAACGTACCTTCAAAGGAACTGCATGCTAACGCACTATTCTGATACCCTACTCCACTATCCTTCCTCTCCCCTTGATGGTTCCCAACTGACTCCAGATCGTGTTCTTTCTCCTTCCCATATTGTCCAGGCGGCTGACTGCTCTTGCTTTGGGCCTCAAGAGCAATATTTGCCCCTAGGGCGGAAACTCCAGGGCCTTGTCTCCGAGAGCATGCAGGTGTCAGCATTGTTATAGACCCTCGAGACAGGGGACCTACCACATGCCACAGAATTTTTCATTCCTCTCACTGACACGGCAGCTCTTGGAGATGACAGACCGCTACACGTTCCCTTCTCTTGTTGCACCCATGAGAGGGCGTCCAGAGTATGCCTCTGTATGGCTTCTCTTTACCATGGGGACACCTTTAACATGAAGGTGGTTTGGCCTCAATGGCACACAAGGAGTCTCCCCTTCTCCTCTGCCTCTGCCTAACCACAATCCACTCGCTGGAGTCACTCTGAGCATAGAAAGCAGGATCCGTGCTTTGAGCCGCCTGAGGGAGGGGACCAGTGCTCCACGACGCAGCAGAAGACTGGGCAGGAAGGCACACGAGCCCCTACCACGCCTCTCGCTGCAGCATTGGCACCTCTTCGGTCGTGCCTCTGCACAACCACCTTGCTGTCGGTGCCTTTGCTGCTGCCAGAGGTGATGGACACAGAGCCCCCAGAGGAGGAGAGGACGCACAGAGCTACCACCAGGCGTGCTAGCCTTGTGTCGCCACCCAGACTCCCCCAACGAGTAGTGGATCGAGCACGGCCAGCGACGTGCGTCACTGCCATCCTCGAGGACTTTGCTCCCCTCTGCCTCAGCTTGCGAATGGCATCACCACCTGCGCTTAGTGCACTCGCTACCACACTCGTCGCCAAGGGGTTCTCCGCCACTGGTCCAGAGGACACGCTGCTCTTTGACAGAGGCACTAGCACACCTTCGACAGAGGCACACCTTCGACAGAGGCACTAGCATCTCCACGGTCGTGCATCCTTGGCACCTCTCGAGTGAGATGTCTCGGAAGCCTCTGCACAACCATTGCCCAGGTGGTGGTACCCTTGCCTATGCTGATGGCTGGCACAGTGCACGTGCTCTCTTGCGGCTCACTCTACGATGCAGGAAGTCGTGCATCGTCACAGCTGAGCGGAGGGAAGTTGGACTCCCCCTCACAGAACTCTGCCAACTCACCTGCCTGGACTCCATACTGCCGGCGCAGCTCCTGGTGCTCCCCCTCCACGAGGTCCCGCTGCAGCTGGAACTCCTCTGCCTCCTGGTGCTGGCTTGCGACCACAGCCCGGACACCACCTCGGAGGATGCGGCCAAACACCTGGGCCATCCAATTGTTCATCGTTGAGTAAACTAATACAAACTATTAAAATAAACAAAATAAAATCTGTATGTAAATAGCAAGAGCAAACACAACCACAAGAAGTGTGTTAAAAAAATATTCCACTGGTGTGGATTTTATGTACTGTCTCAAACAGTATGAGTGGGAACGCTACAGCGTGTGGTGATACATGCAGTGCTGACATCATCACAACCCTTGTGTAATTAAAAGCAGACAAACTCCAGTGCACTGCATAATTGATGGCATTAAATGAATCCTTCTAATGTTCGCCTTTGGCACGCGCCAGGTTGCTCCTAACAAAATAGTGGACACAATGATGTCAATGAAAACACCCTATGGTACTATTCCCGGTCACTGCTATAAAATCTTAAGTTGAAGATTGTGTAGCTACACAATCTTCAACTTAAGATTTTATATCAGTGACCGGGAATAATACCATATTGCTCGCCATGTTTTGTCTTACCCCTAGGGAGTGGACAAAACATGGCGAGCAATATAAAGATAACACAAGATAGAGTAATAATGCAATCGGAGGTCTCTAAAAAGTTGAGGATATCATTATATCTTTTAGAGAATACAAAATAAAAACCGTATTGCAACTATTTTATGTTGGTTTAAGGGGGAACACTGGCTAGAGGTTGAACTTCTGAACTACCCAAGTGATTGGAATGAAATTTGCAAGGGAGATTTAACTTCAGATGTATGTATACTGTGCAAACTTTCAGCTCTCTAGGACAACTTTACATACCTGCATTAAAAAGATGTGTCACTCTTCGTTAAGAAATCTATGATATGCAAATGAAGCTATTAAGCATCATCTTAACTGCTTGAATATAAAGTGGGGGATGTGGAACTTCGGGCTATCTAGTTTTATAACTCAAATATGAATATTTCAGGAAGAGTGATTACTTCAAAATATGAGATGCATGTCTGTCCTATGTCAATTTTTGAAAACATAGTTTTTTCTCAATGAGGACTTTAACTTAAAACAAAATAAAGCAGATAGCCCGATTCCCCAGTAAATTTCAGCTTAGACACATCTTGATTGTGGTATCAGAACAATTTTACCTTCAAAGAGAAAGGATTCCTTCGTATGAAATTTGCAGCAAAAAGCGGAACTGAGAAAAATGCATTCAAACATTGCACTCCTTTACTTTGCTACTGCTTCACAATGTGTCAAAAATATTTTATATCAACGTAACTATTTGGCGCATGGTTATGAAATTTAGTGAAAGGGTGAATAATGTGTTTTTAATACCAAAAACCTCAAAATTGAAAAATGAATTTTTTTTCAAAAATTTTTAATCTTAGGCTTATGTTTCCAGCTGCACACAAACCGCTATTGCTTGCAAAACGGGGCCCCTGCATCCCTCAGTTTATGGCAATGAAAGTAACAAAACAAAAAGCGTGAAAAGTGTTAATTGCTAACACAACTAACCTCGCTGCCCTTGCTGAAGTGGACGCCGTCCGCCTTGATCATTCCGTTCCAGTCCTGGCTGGTCCCGTCGATGAAACCATGGCCCTCCTTGCAGCTCAGCTCCTGCATAAAAAAGTGTGGCCTACCGAGCTTCCTTGTTCTGCTCCTGGCGAACCCCGGCACTGATTGTTCACCGATCATTCCTCAGCAGGCTCATCTGCCTCGGAAGAATGGCCATGAAGGTAATCCGGATCTCAGGGTTGACCTTCAGGACCGAGACACCAGCTGACGAAATCTGGCGATGCACGTAATGGCACTGTCAGCGGTGTTATTTGTGCCAACGTGCACCACCAGTACATCAAAGTCAGGCAAAGTGTCAGCGGTCATGAAGAAGAGCCGCTCGATCCCAATGCTGCGGAACGACCGAACCTCAGACAGTCACGCTGGGTTTCAATCTGAAAGAGCCGACTTTGATTTTTCAACATGGAATCCCCAGCAATTAAAACACGTGGCCTGTCGAGTTTGGATCAACCACTTGATACCATGGAATATATGAAACGACAAATATATATGGGTGAAAAAATGAACAAAACACCAAAAAGGAAATATCAACGACTCAAAAATGTCGATTCACAATAGCTGCAGGTGAATGCATAGAGGTTGATGGAACCGCGGTGGGAACACCCGTAGAACACAGCGGAAGTGCGCTGGGATGAGCGGCAGGATGAAAGACAGCATGATGACAGCTACGCACGTGCTTTGGGAGCCTTCTTCAGCCTTCTCCCGCCTTCTCGTCAAATAACGTGACCTCATGACGTCACACAAAACAACTGAGACAAAATATACCACCTATTATTTAATTATTGTAAATTTAAAATAGAAAGATGCTTATGTAAATAAATAATTAACTTCACTTCCACAGTCACGTGTATTAATTTTGGCAGCCAATCAGAACTCTGGCTCTGCCCAACGCTTGGCGTTGCGTCGACGCAGACACTGCCTTGGGGTGCCTATGTCCCGCTCGTTGGCCCGTAGTCAATTGAACTGGGATCAACAGTCTGATTGAATTATCGTCCAAACGCCCGAATTCATATCACGCAATGGAGAGGACGCACAGCAGTACCGTTTGCGGCGGGTGAGCTAGGCCATTTTGGATACTTGGCCCCCTTTCCCAAAAGGCTTGCCTAAAACGTTTAGATGACTCAGCTGCCTACTCGTGAACTCTTACCATATCGCTCAAAACGTCTTCTTTTCCAGCTCTTCTCCGACAAATCTCAATAGCAGCAGTGACGGTGCGAAATAGAGACGCAGGCAAAAATCCGCATCTCAGGTGGGCCTTTTCAACTCTCAGCATGTGCTACGGAAGTTTCTGCCTTAGCAAGCGACCTAGCAATTCACCAGCATAACCCTTGTCGCAAAAACAAAAAAGCGTGTGTGTGGATATTTAGGCAGCACGATGTTTCTGACCCGTTCAGAGAAGCCTGTCTCTACACTGTAGATGAGAACTTTAGCCTGTGGAGTAGGACGTCCATGCGGCAGTATCCCTTCTGCCACGCAGTATGATACATGACTGAACGCCGGTACTATGTCCATCTAGATCTGCGCTCTGCAGCGTGAGCTTTAGCTCCACGTGCTCGGAACTGGAACGAATGAGGTGACCTGTTCTCTGGCCCTCATAAACATATGCATCGCAGAAGCAGAAGCCTGAAATTACGCTTCTCTACTTGGCTTGCACGTGACGTCATGTCCGGACAGGGAGCGGGACTCGCAAGCACGACCGGTAAAGCTTGCAAGTGGGTCGCGCCATCTTGAAGGCCATTAATCGGCAGACCTTGCATGCGTTTGGTGGGAGAGATTGCTGGTGCGCATTTGTCGGGGCGTTGAGGCAACGGTCCATGCACGTGTTGATACTGTCAAGCAACGATCACATGGAAGAAGATGGCTCCCGACCTCAGCAAATACGGCAAAAGTTTGCCCGCGTGTGTCCAGTCTCAATACGCGGAGAAGGTCATGCTCTGTGGTGATAGAGACCCGCTGTTATTTACTCTTGATGAGACTGCGACGGATCATGACCTGCACCCGAAAGTGCAAGACGTGGATGTAGAAGACTACATCTTTGGAAAGATGAGTTTTATTACAAGAGTACAGTTCAAGGCACATAAAGCGCTGGAGGCGCATGACTTCCTGACCAGTGGGTGGGTTCAGGCTCCACGGCTGGAAGCTTTATCCTGCCGCGATGTTGTCGTCATCGGAAAGGTAGGCACTAGCTGCCTGTTACTTTAAGCGCGACACACGTACGACGAAACCGTCCGACCCGGTGAAACGGCGGTCGACTCGGACTTGAGTGGGAACGTTGGATAGGCCCTCCGTCCGACCGACAACCGTGCGGTGATATGTGTCTTGTCGATCGTCGCCTGTCCAACGTTACGACACGGCCAAACAAATCGGACTCGATTGTCGTTTCGCCGGATCGGGCAGTTTTGTCGTACATCTGTCTCGCACGCTTAAATGTTTACGTAATGTTAGGATTTCTTATAGCAATGCATTTTAGTGCAATTTCCAACGGCTGAGCTTCCCCACACATCTGCTTCCAGCTTTATTTCTATGCTGGATACACTAAGTTTTCAATAGTAAACGTGAGGCAGGTGGTGCAAGCTATCCCAGTTAATATTGCCGTTTTGTCATTCAATTTCAGGTTAACCACTCCCAAAGCACCAGAGAAGCCTGCCTAGAGCCCTGGTTGCTGGTGAAACCAGATGGCGAGGTCATTCTAGCACATTGCGATTGCATGGCTGGACTTGGCGAAGCCTGTTCGTATATTAGAGCAGTGCTGTTCTACCTAGAGGTCGTTGTCAAACACAGGGATGCAAGGGTCTACATAGAAAAAGACATGTGGCTGCCAGCCTACTGTAACAACCCGGATTGCGTGTGCATTTCAAAAGTGAACTTTTCATCAGCCACCGTCAAGAAGCAGCGAATCAACGAAACACAGCTGTCTCACTTGCAAGCCCTGCGGTCACCCAAACCAGCAGCTTCACGGCCAGGTGATCAACAGTGGGCCCAGTTCCTCGCCGATGTCAGCGGTGCATGGCACAAAGCCTGCGTTTCTATCCCTCGTGGACGACTACGCCGAGCAGTACGAGCCCACAGAGTCGAAGTACAAGACTGCTGTGCCGTGCAACATGTACAAGAAAGGAGTGCTGCCGTCGTGGAACATCACCTTGAAAGAATATGAAAAGGCTGCTAGCGGCATTCACATTGAACCAGAGGTAAGCATTCGAGTTCAGTGTCTAATGAAAAAATGGTGCAGGCAAGATGGAGAAACTCTAATTTAGGAGCTTACGTGCCACAACAACGAACGGCATCCAGCACGCCCAAGTGAACGACTGAGGATTAATCTTGACCATGTGGGAATCTTTTGATGTGCAACCGAAATCGTTATCACCTTCTCGGCAAGAAGCTTCCATTATATTGTGGGCATCTTCGCCAGGGTTCGAACCTGCCAATTTGTAGCCGCTGATCCAGCTAAGTGATGGTCTCTATGTCAGGTTAGTTTATGTCATACCGTAATATCCCGAGTCATCGCCCATCCCCGAGTCATCGCCCACCCCAATTTTTGGGCCAATATCGATTTCTAAAAAACACCGAGTCATCGCCCACCCCTTCAAATACCCCAACGCGGACTCCGCGATCTGCAAACACTCATCCTACCCAAATGACGCGGCCGCGGACCTTACAGTTGGAGGACGTCCGTGACAAAGTAAAACGGAGAGAGGCCCTCTCTTTGCTTACGCATTTTTCGCGTGAGCGACTCCGAAGTGGTAGTGTATCCATGCGAAAACAAAACGATGAAGATAACAAAATAAAAGTTTGTTTTGCTTACGAAAATATCGATCCGACAAAAAAAAAAGAATCGGAAAGATAACACAAGCATTAACCCAGTCAGGAATCGCGAGGTAAGCGTACGCCCCATATTTTGGGATGTAACCGCGGAGTGTAAGGTCGAAGTCCTGTCTCCGCCGAAGTAAGGTCGCCGCGAACCCGCTCCTTCTCCCCGCACGTAGCGACCGCGGTTGTGCAATGTTTTAGACATAGCCAACAGGTAAATAAAGCTTTTCTGGAACGCCCTACACAGACGTTAGTAGAGCGTCCCAAACCCCTATTGATAGCACGCCGTGCACGGACGCACGCAAGTACGCAAAAAACAAGAAAGTTGCGCAAGAGCTTGTGATTGACAAGGCGCCCGACTTGGCCCGACGCCAAAGTATTTGCCACGCGATCGCCGGCTTTTCCGCTTTCCCAGCATCGCTCTTCGTCGCTTCTTTGGTCCGCTCGCTCGCTCGCTCGTTGCGCCTGGTTGGTTTTTCTATTTTCTTGCGGAATTTTCTTTCTTTTCTTCTCTTTTTTTTACTAACTAGGAGAACATAGTGGTGACGTGTTTTCACGGAACAAACGTTCGTGCTCTATGCAGATCGGTGGCGTTCCTAGCGCGTATGCAAGCAACGGACTTCGCGGTAGCAAAACATTCTTTAGTGAGCATTTTTTCTATAAAACAATAAAACTAAATCGATGATGATGATGATTAGGGTTTTAGTGGCGCATTGACAACGGAGGTCATATTGCGCCAATTCAATGTTGTTTAGCTTGCACTGAACAAAACGATTTTAGACAACAGTTTAAAAAATTACAACTGGTGTAGGTAGCCAGTTTTCTTTAGGTAGTCCAGAACACGGTGAAAAGGCACTAAAGGGCAGTCACCAAGTAAAAACATTGGATGAAAGGGAAGATGACCTCTAAAAAGTTCAGGGAAGCTAGACCGGCGCAATCGATGGTGAAATGGGCAATGCCATAAAATGTGTAACACTGTAAGTCCTTTCCCACAATGGGCACAAAGCTTCACATTTTCGTCATGAAGAAGGTGCAAGTAGCGTCAAGCGTGTGTGGCCAATTCTTAGGCGGCAGAGCAGAACCTCTACACGCCGTTCCCTGTGAAACGAGCTCTCCCACAGGCCCAAAATGGGCTTAATGACATGAAGCTTATTGTCATACTCTCTGTCCCACTCCAACTGCCATGACATCAAGAGTGATCTCTTCAAAAACGGTTTCAAATCTTGATGAGGTAATCCACAAGTTGGTACTAAATCCTTGGCAGATGCAGCCAATCTATCGGCTTTCTCATTCCCTGTAATCCCGACATGACTCGGTACCCAACAAAATTTTATGTCATGTCCGAGTTGGAGGGCTCCATATAATTTACCTCGTACATGTAGAGTAAGAAGGTTCTTTGTTGGGAGCAATGAAGACACAGCCAGTAATGCGCTTTGAGAATCAACAAAGAGAATAGCTTTCCTTATATTGTTTTTTAGTATGTGATCAACAGATAGTAAAATGCCATAAAGCTCTGCAGTAAAGATGCTTGCCACACAGTTAAGTTGAAGAGATTTCATGAAGGAACCAGAATACACTGCGCAGCCAACAAAAGACGAGGATTTCGACCCATCGGTATAGAATTCAGTGTACCCTCTATATGTCTCCTGCAATGAAAAGAACTCCTGCTGCAGAACTTGTGGGGAGGTCACCCGCTTACTGTATTTTGTAAGTGTCCAGTCGCAAACGATTGGGACTTCGTCCCAAGGAGCAACTCTGTCCCTGTAATTTAGCACGGCAACCTCATGAAGTGGGACATGAAGGGAAGAACTGAAATTTTGAATGCGAAAGTTGAGTGGCCGTACAATGCTTGACTTGTTTTCAAAAAGTCGAGAGAAACGACAGGTACGAATGGCACTGTAAACTGGGTGTTGTGGATTAGAATAAACCCGATAAGCATAACAAAGACTCAGATACTGTCTGCGTTTCTCAAGCGACATCTGATGTGTATCGGCATATAGGCTTAACACAGGGGATGTGCGAAATGCACCGGAGGCAAGTCTGAGCCCTAAGTGGTGAACTGGATCTAGCATCTTCAAAGTAGAGGGTCGTGCCGAATCATACACGACTGCACCGTAGTCAAGGCGAGACCGAACTAGGGAGTTGTATAATCGTAAGAGGCATCGCCTGTCCGATCCCCATGAAATGTGGGACAACACCTTGAGAACATTTAAAGAACTTAAGCATTTGCGTTTCAACTCCTTCAAATGTGGCACAAAAGTAAGCTTCCTGTCGAAGATTACACCGAGAAACTTGTGTTCCTGTTGAACAGATATGTCTATGTTATTGAGATGCAAAGTGGGGTCCAAAGACAGTCCCCGGCGCAATGAGAAGGGAACACAAACAGTTTTTTCGGGGGAAAACTTGAAACCGTTTTCATCTGCCCATTTGCTCATCCTGTTGATAGTGAGTTGTAGTTGCCGTTCACAACTGGAGAGGTTACATGAAGAGAAGGAGATCTGCACGTCATCTACATAAAGAGAATAAGATACCGATGGCGGTATCACCCTTGCAAGACTGTTGATTTTAACAGCAAAAAGGGTAACACTTAAAACTCCTCCTTGAGGGACCCCATTTTCTTGGCAAAAGACATCCGACAGTGTGCCACCTAAGCGAACCTGGAAGGTTCGTTCAGTTAGGAAGTTCTGTATGCACTGAAGCAATCGGCCACGCACACCGCAGTTGTACAGATCTCGAAGGATTCCATACCTCCATGCGGTATCATATGCTTTATGCATATCAAAAAATACCGAAACACAATGTTGTCGGTGCACAAATGCCTCACGAATAATGGTTTCTAAACGAACCAAGTGATCTGTGGTTGATCGTCCCTCTCGAAATCCACACTGGTTAACATCAAAAAAGTTCTCAGCCTCCAAAAAATAAAGAAGACGCCGATTAATGAGCCTTTCATATGTCTTCCCCAGGCAACTAGTGAGTGCGATGGGGCGGTAGCTTGAGGGGATGGAGGGATCTTTTCCATGTTTCAAGAGAGGTATAACATGGGCACATTTCCAGCACTGAGGGAACGCAGCTTGTTTCCATAGGTGATTAAAAAACGTCAGCAAATGGCAAAGTGATTCAGGGGACAGGTGTCTAAGCATTTCATAATGAATTTTATCTGGGCCTGGTGCAGCCTGCTTTTTTGTAGCAAGTGCTACTTTGAGTTCACCCATAGTGAATGGTTTGTTGTATGAAACAGTGGCAGACCCTAACATGGAGATTGACTGCTTTTCAGCAATAGACTGGAATTTCTTAAACTTTGCGCTGAAATTTGAACAACTACTGATAAGCTGAAAATGTTCGCCAAGGATGTTTGCTTGATCTTTAAGTGATACAGAGGAGGAGGAAAAGAGAGGAGTTCGAAAGGATTGGTAATCTCCTCGGACCTTCCGCAGGCGGTCCCACACTTCTTTTAATGGTACGAAGCTATTCAGGGCTGAAATATATTTAACCCACGATGTCTTTTTGGCTCGTTTTCTCGTCCATCGAGCCTTGGCTCTGCTTTTTTTAAATTCCATCAGGTTAAGAGGCGTAGGATATCGGCGGAAGATTCCCCAAGCCCTATTTTGTTTCTTTCGAGTGGCTGTACACTCATCGTTCCACCAGGGTTTGCATCTCCTGGGGAGCTTACCAGAGGTTTGTGGGATAGACGATGCAGCAGCATTAATTAAACATTCAGTGACATAAGTTGTCGCCTCCTCTGCAGACATACTAGTAAATAAAGAGGGGTCAAACACAGCTTCTGAACCAAACAGAGCCCAGTCGGCCTTCTCAAACTTCCACCTTGGAAGGCGGGTCGAAAGCGAAGGAAGAGGTATAACTGTTTCTAAAATTATGGGGAAGTGATCGCTTCCAAAAGGATTATTTAAAACCTTCCACGAAAAACATGGAAGTAAAGATGGTGATGATATGGAAAGATCTATTGATGTGAATGTGTTATGAGCAGAGCTAAAAAAGGTTGGTTCTCTCTTGTTCAAAAGACAGAGTCCAGATAGCGATAGGAGCCGTTCAATAACTCCACCGCGGGAATCTTGACGAGAGCTTCCCCACAAAGGATGGTGGGCATTAAAATCACCTAAGATTAAAAAAGGTTTGGGCAGCTGATCTACGAGGCCTTGGAGTTCGTGGAGATGCAATGGACTGTTAGGTGGAAGGTAGAGAGATACAAGGGTGATGAGGCGATCAAAGAGGACACGGACTGCCACTGCCTCAAGTGGTGTTTGAAGAGGTACTTGAGCACACACCACCCCACTTTGCACTACTACTGCAACACCACCGGAAGGAGTGGGGGAAAGGCGATCCTTCCTGAAAACTTGATGACGACGTAAGATCTGTGTATGATTGTCATTGAGATGAGTTTCCTGTAAACAGAGTGCCACGGGTCGGAGCTCATCAAGAAACATGTTCACGTCATCAATATTACGAAGAAGGCCGCGACAGTTCCATTGCATGACACCCATATGTTTACTCATAGCAATAAAAAGGTAAAAATAAAAAAATAATTAAATTTAAACTAAAAAACAGAACGAAACATAAGATGACATAACTATGGTTTAAAATCAATTTTTACACGTGGAGCATTTTTCTTTTTCGACGTATCTGCCTGCCTCCCAGTGGAGTCACTGGGGGCAGAGAAAGAAAACACCGAACCTGAGGAGGGAGCCTCCTCGTCGGATCTGGGCCCACAGTCGTCCATGGGCTCCTCAGGCGTCGCCGACTGCCGCCCCTGGGGGGTCGACTGCCGTGACGGCTCACCAGGCCTATTCGGACCAGAGGTGCGGGGTGGCCGGCCCCGACCAGGGGGAGCCTTCCCCTGCTCTGAGGTGGATGCTAGTGAGCCAGCATCCACCCTGGGCTTGGGACCCGGTGCCACTGGCACCGTCCCTGTGGGTTTAGGAGGGGACTTCAACGAGAGCCGCAGATCATCCGGAGACGTCTGGGTTCCCGTCGATGCCGTCACTGGTCGTGCCGGTCCCCTGCGCACGACCTCGGCATATCCACCCTTCGATAAGAAAGAAAATCGTTTCTTTGCTTCAACGTATGTTATGTTTTCTTTGGCTTTCAGCGTCAGTATTTCTTTTTCTTGTTTCCAGAGAGGGCAGGAACGCGAGTATGATGGGTGGTTACCTTCGCAGTTCGCACATTTTGGCTCATTGTCACAGTTGTCGGCAACATGGTCTTTGCTTGAGCACTTAGCACATGTGTCGGCCCCCCGACAGCTACGTGATCCATGGCCGAACCGCTGGCACTTGAAGCACCGTTGGGGGTTCGGCACGTAGGGTCGGACTCTGCACTGGAGGTAGCCTGCCTTTACAGTCGCAGGGAGGGTGGTGCTGTCAAAGGTTAGGATGATGTGCTTTGTTTTTCGTTCGTTGCCATCACGACGAATATTGATTCGTCGCGCAGCGACAACTCCTTGGCTGGAGAGGCCCTCCACCAGCTCTGCGTCCGATGTATCTAGCAGGTCGTCCTCAGAAATAACCCCTTGGACAGTATTCAATTTGCGATGTGGAGTAACAGTGACTTCGTAGTCTGAAACAGAGTTGAGAGCCAAGAGGGCATCACTTTGCTGTTTCGTACTGATCTCTACAAGGAGGTCTCCGGATGCCATTTTCTTTGCATGGAAGTTCTTACCGACAACGCCTTCTAGTACCTTGGCTACAAGAAAGGGTGACAGTTTGCCCAGTGGCTTTTCATTTTCAGAGTGTAAAACTAGGAATCTTGGAAACTTTTCGAAAACAAGGGACATCTCAAATGGAACCGGTACTTCGGTGCGGACCCTTTTCGGGGCCCGATCAGGTTTTTTAGTTTGCGAACCCATATAGATGGGAAGGAAATTTCAGTGCCCGGGTGCACCGCCCACCACGGAGCCCAACAAGGGGGTAGGTAATGTGCCATAGCAAAGAAAGGCTTGGCTGACACAATTACTCTACCAGTGCTGCCCGGGCACTATAACCGAGTGTGGATGCAGGGACAGGACCTGTTTCCACTCAAGGTTAGCCCTTGCCGCCTAAGAAGGTGAAAAAGGAAGGAAGAGAGTGTAGAAGAAAAGAGAAAGAGGTGGGAGGAAAAGTGAAAGAAGGAAGAAGAGGGTAGAAGAGGCGACTGACTGAATCATCCTGGTCGGGCCAAGCCAGGACACCCGTCTACGAGAAGCAGGGGCCGAAGCGGTGTATTGCCTCGCCCGGGGGCCCCGAAGGGTCCAAACAAACCCCGGGCTCAGCTCAACCACCAGGGTCCCCTTTTCCCCGGACACGGGTACGCCACGCACAGCCAGACGTGGGTGGGCGAACCCACATGGCTCGGGGTTCGTAGTGACGCCACTCACCAAGCACCTACCGAAGTAGGTGCCCCCTGCGTGCGGGTATGGTGGCCCACGTGGCTGGGGTCCGTGGTGACGCTACTCACCAAGCACCTAGCACCTAAGGTGCAGGCGCCCCCTGCGGGGCTCGGGGTACGTGGAGACGCCACTCTCCAAACACCTGCTTTCACAGGCACCGGCGGGGTTGTAGTAACGACTTGCGGAGTTGCTGGAACTGTGCTGTGAAATCTTCTGTGAAATCAGATTTTAACACATCAGGTTTTAAAAGATTTTAAGTTCAAAAAGATTAACTTTAAGAACTGACCGAACTGCAAGATGTGCTTGCAAGGAAGTTTATAATGGTAATGAAATGAACATCTGCAAGCAGTCAGGTCCTGAGATATGGTAAAGGTTACCCAGCCAACTACAGTAAACCCCGTTAACTCGAACACGGATATCTCGAAAGATCGGTTAAGTTGAAACTTTTGTGTGTTGCGAAATGAATCCCCATTGGCACCATGTATTTTGACATCGCTTATCTTGAAAAGTTTCCGGGACGGGCATGGATATCTCGAAACTTTGCCTGCAAAAAATAAAAAAGGAAATAAAAAATATATTCCTGAAAGGACACTGAGGCCGAAGGAGAAAGTTTATCTCCATCGCGGACGTAGCGACCGCGACCTAAAAATAACACTAACGAAGAGAGAGAGAGAGAGGGTCTTCGGAGAAAAATAAACAAAAGAAGGAAGCGCGGGAAAAATAAAGAAAGAGAAAGGAAGCGCCGGAGAAAATAAACAAAGAAGGAAGCGCCGGAGAAAAATAAACAAAAGAAGAAAGCGCCGCGAACGCATTCCGGGCGCACAGAACGCGACGAGCGTTCAAGGACGTTTGTTTTCTTGCTTTTGCTTTCTCCCCATCTCCCGGGACTTTTCTTTCTCTCTTTTTCTCTACGCTTGTGCTTTGCGCGTTCTATCGGCGCTCTCCCGATCTCCGTGGTCGCCGTAGTCGCCAAGCCGTTGTCGCGTCGCCTTCGTTCAACCCAGTCCACATGGATGACGGCGGCGCTCTTTGAGGAATATGTGCGTGCGCTGGACCGCTGGACGTTTGTTTCTAATTCATTTTTTTTCTCGTTTTAGTAAGTGATTTCTTGCTTAAAAACAAGCTGTGATCAGTACGATTTTCGGAAGCGCTAGATTTTCGAAATCCGCGGTGGGTACTTCGAAAATTTCGGTACTCTGCTTATCTCGAAACTTCGCTTATCTCGAAATTTTTCCCGGTTTTTATGACTTCGAGTTAACGGGGGTTTACTGTAACTGATTATGAGTTCTCCATTAGTCATGCTGTAACTCCAAGTATGGTCCTAAGAGAATAATTCAAACTACTTATAAATGAGGTCCCTAGCATATACACTGTGCACTTACTAGACATTTCCCGGTGAAAGCTGTCCATCTTAAGAGTATCAGTGCATACCTTCCCCCTCCTTGAATTGTGCAAAGCTAACGGACGAAGCCTCATGCTCTACATATTGAACTAATTCCTTGACTTCTTCACCTAAACGCATTTGTGCATTCAGAAATTGTTTAATCTTTTGGTTGTGGCTCCCCATTCTATTATTGGTATTATTCCCAAACAACAAATATCTCGACGATACGCGTGCATCCACTACGCCTACACGCATGTCAATTCTTTAAATAGTATTAAAAAAAGCCAGGGTAGTTTTGCATTTCTTCTTTTAATTGCTTCAATAGAAAATTGTACTTGTTCTCATCTTGGGCATAAACAAGATCTAGAAGTATTTTCTTCACTGCCTTTTCGTCTATTAGTGAAGGGGCTTTTTTGGACACTTTATCATGGAGAAACTTTATCACATGCCAAGAACATAGCAAGATTTGGCAGCCTGGAAGCAACTGGCCTATAATGTTCATTTCATTTAGATCCTTATCCATCACTGCAACTTTACAATTTATACATCACGACAAGATTTAAAGCTAAAAATTTGGCTAAGGTGGATTTTAGAATTTTAGAGGTCTCACGCTGTACAAAAGCATAACACAATGGTCTTCCCGTCGCCCATACTATCCTCACATAGTATACACCTTTCCAAAAAAACGCTTCTAAGCCGCCGCCATGTTGCTGATGCTGATGCGGCTAGTGAGACTCTCGCACCCTCTATCAGCTAGAAATTTTCTGCCACTCTCTGGGACTGTGAAGACCCGCTCAGCGCGGTTCTCTACCTGTGTTTTGCGGTTTTTGCATTCGACGTTTTCTGGCCCCTCTTGAAAGTTTCCACTTAATATTTTTATGCGTGCTGCGTACCCCTTTTCTGTGTTATCTTCCATTGTGAGAAATAAGGCTGGTAGGTGCCAGCCATTCAAGCTTTTCTGCTTGACATTCATGGGAAACAAAGGAGGTGAAGGAAGTCGAACGACCCTCGACGCGATTTTGCGAAACATTGTTCTCCCCTCCCAGAGATAATCCGCGTAGAATCCTCAGTCATCTCCAGAAGTAGTTGTCCGGGTTGGGGTGGGAAACGGGCCAGTCGCGTTCGTTCCTTTGACTTGGTGCTGTTGTGAAAAAGGAAGCTCTCCACGAAACGTGCCCCAAAACGAAGTCATCTTAGACTCCGTCCGATCATCAAGATGTGACTCGTCGACGGTGACTGTGTTATTTGAGATCTTTCTCAAACAAATCCTTTTCGGATAAGGCTGCATCGTGTGGTACGTACAATATATTGTTCGAATGTTAACACTTTCTAAATTGTATGTCCATGTCCTGTCCACCGGTAAACACGTTATTTGTGAGCGTGAAAAATGCATGCCTTTCGGCTTCTTCTGTTGCAATTTATTTTTGACAGCTAAGCGCTTTGTCATTTGTCATGCAGCGAATCGCGCAGAGCCGTCAAAACTTATCGTAAAAACACACCAAAAACTAGAACTATACATTCAAGTCGCATTTGTTCTGTCGCGTGCGTACTGAACATAGTTTATAGGGTTTTTTTTGCTTTTTTTTCTTCCTTTCAAATGTGGTACATATGCTTTCTCGATGACCTCGCGAAAAGACGTGCACCATGAAACACAAAAAACAGCGGGAAAAAAGACTGAGAATTTAGCCGCAAGCATTGTTTGAAACTGCGCCTATCGAAATCACAGTCCTCTCGGTTAGGGTTAGCAGGGACTCCGGTGAGAGTCTAGCCTCATACCCAGTGACTGGGCTCGAAAACGGTTTTCTGCCCCTGGGGTCGAGTGTTTCTTGGAAAGGTGTATAGCATAAAGAGAAAAACCCTCAATGTTTCACTTTGTAAGTTCCGTCAAAGAACAACACTTCCAAATACTTTTCTGTAAACTGCTGCATTAGCTTTGACTGAAGTAGTATGAAAAGGAGCTCATCTCTCTTGTTTTTCTCTGTATGTACTCTCCAGCCAGGGCACATGCTAACTAGGCTTTCCATTTCCTCCTGCAGAAGAGACCCATGATTTAGACTATTTTCTATCTTTTCAATCCTAGCATGCTTCAAATTCCTCACATCTTAGGATGTAAGATGCTTCCCAGTCTTTTCTAACACAACTTATTTAATATCCTTTCATTTAACTCTGCAGGAAAGAAGATCGCCAATCTCCTCCTTCTCAAGATCAGAGAGTAGCCGGACGCATTTATACCACCTGTGGATGCTTGAACCAACTCATGAGTTGGGTGGATGTCACTGAATTCCTTTACCTCGTAATGAGGGTAAGGTTTTTCGAAAGAGTAAGCTGAATTTTAGTGGTGCAATTTTTATTAAGGAAACACTGGTTACCGCGAATAGCTCTTTTCTCAGGTTGCCCTCTCCTTCTTGAACGCATGTGAAAGTAATGTGTGAATAACGAAAAGGATCCCTGGTTAGGTCAGCTTATTTACATCAGAATGTCGCACTTTCATGGGATGACAACCACCTGCCACCCATTTTCTGAAAGACCATCAAAGAAGTCATTGAAGTTATTAAAAGTCATTTCCTTGCAAAGTTGACCCCTTCCTGTCAATCTTTTCTCAACGTACCTTCAGGAACTGCATGCTAACTGCACTATCCTGATGCCCTACTTTACTATCCTTCCTCTCCCCTTGATGGTTCCCAACTGACTCCAGATCGTGTTCTTTCTCCTTCCCATGGTGTCCAGGTGGCTAACTGCTCCTACTTTGGGCCACAAGAGCAACATTTGCCCCTAGGGCAGGAACTCCAGGGCCTTGTCTCCGAGAGCATGCAGTGTCAGCATTGTTATAAACCCTCGTGACAGGGGGCCACTGCATGCCACAGAATTTTCATTCCTCTCACTGACACAGCAGCTCATGGAGATGACAGACCGCTACATGTTCCCTTCTCTTATTGCACCCATGAGAAAAGCACTCCAGAGTACGCCTCTGTTCACTTCTCTTACCATGGGGACACCTTTGACATGAAGGTGGTTTGGCCTCCTAGGCACACAAGGAGTCTCCCTTCTCCTCCGCCTCCGCCTAACCACACTCCACTCGCTGGAGTCAATCTGAGCATAGAAAGCAGGATCCGTGCTTTGAGCTACCTGAGGGGGGGGACCAGTGCTCCACCGACGCAGCAGAAGACTGTGTGCAGGGAGGCACACGGGCCCCCTACCACGCCTCTAGCTGCAGCAGTGGTACCTCCTCGGTCGTGCCTCTCCACAACCACCTTGCTGTCGGTGCCTTTGCTGCTGCCAGAGGTGATGGACACAGAGCCCCCAGAGGAGGAGGGCACACAGAGCTGCCACCAGGCGTGCTAGCTTGGTGTCGCAGCCAGACTCCCCAACGAGTGGTGGATCGAGCACGGCCAGCGGCGTGCGTCACTGCCATCCTCGAGGACTGTGCTCCTCCCTGCCTCAGCTTGTGAGTGGCATCACCACCTGCGCTTGGTGCACTCGCTACCACACTTGTCGGTAAGGGGTTCTCCGCCACTGGTCCAGAGGACACGCTGCTCGTGCCACCGGAGGGTGTTGCGTGCAAGGCACACAGCCAGCCACCGCACCTTTGACGAGAGGCACTGGCATCTCCACGGTCATGCATCCTCGGCACCTCTCAAGTGAGATGCCTCGGGGGACTCTGCATAACCATTGCCCTAGGTGGTGGTACCCTTGCCCATGCTGATGGCTGGCACAGTGCACGTGCTCTCTTAGTGGCTCACTCCGCGATGCAGGAAGTCCTGCATCGTCACAACTGAAGGGGGGTGAAGTTGGACTTCCCCGCCCACAACTCTGCCAACTCACCTGCTTGGACTCCATACTGCCGGCACAGCTCCTGGTGCTCCCTCCTCACACGAGGTCCCGCTGCAGCTGGAGTAAATAGCAAGAGCAAACACAACCACAAAAAGTGTGTGTTAAACAAATATTCGACAGGTGTGGAAATTATGTACTATTGCAAAGTAGTGAGTGGGAACGCTACAGTGTGTGGCGATACATGCTGTGCTGACATCATCACAACCCTTGTGCAATTAGAAGCAGACAAACCCCACTGCACTGCACAATTGACGGCATTAAATGCATCCTTCAAACGTTTGCAGCTTGGCATGCGCCAGGTTGCTCCTAACAAAATAGTGGACACAATGATGTCAATGAAAACACCCTATTGTACTATTCCCAGTCCTGCTATAAAATCTTAAAGGGGTCCTGCAATGGCTTTTTTACTGATTTTTAATTTGCACCAAACCTGAGCGCACTGAACGTAGTAACTTAACGACACTTTTCTTTTCTCGAATTTCGCTTTATTTTAAAAGTTATAGGCAAATTAAAATTACAAAAACAAGCAAAAAATAACCTCCTTCATGACGTCCTTGGTTGCTTGAGTGGCCGTGAACTAGCCGAGGGGTAGTGAGCTGAGCGAGCGCTCACGGCTGCCGTACTCCGTGTCGACGGCGCGAGAGGGCGCGACTAAAGCGTGTTCTGGATAGGCTGTATGTAGCGGGCAGCTAGAGCGGCTCTCATTGCATTTGCTGCGCGATTAAACACAAATTCGGCATGACACTTCATTGGCCACAAACGACAGCAAACACGGGGTAAAGATCAGTTCAGAATGGGAGCCACTTCGCGCTGCCATACCGCGAAACGGCCAAACCGCCAGACAAAGCTGCTCACCGAAGGCCTTGGGAACGCTCAGAGCCGGTCGGGTCCTTCGGCCCCTACGGCCGCAGCGCCGCCGCGTACATCCGGGACCTTTCCGTGTCGGCGCCTGATCCCACTACTCCTTTCTAGTATGCGCCGCCTTTTCCACCGCTTGGTGGCGGGTATGTCGACGGATCATTTCTTGTTTCCGTACTTTATAAACTGCATTTGTTTCTTTTCTGATCTAAAATACTGAACAAAAACTACTTTTATAAATAATTGAAACGGTTCGCGCCACTTATATTTTGTATTTCGACTAAAAAGAAGCTTTAGCGGCTCTGACCAGTAGTAAGCCCAGGACCTAAGACGTCACATTACGCGCGCTTTCGGCACCGCGGGTCGCCCCCGTCGGTGGAGGAGGTTTCCGCGTCGTCCGGTTAAAATATGACGCACTGATATTTAGTGACTCTCTCCGTGCCCGCTGGCTTGCCCGAACCCCAAGAGACGTGGAAACCGCAAAAAAGGTAGACACTTAATTATGATTGCGAGGGCCCTTTAAGGGAGGTCACTGCTAACAAAAGAGTGAATTCTCCAGACCGCTCGGTCTCGATTTAAAATGATGTTTAAAGGGGCCAGTGCAACCATGTCCTGACTTTGGTCAAATACTTATGAGAGTTGTTCTCAGGGTTCTCAGAGACTTCCAAACTAAAGATCTGAAAACCGATTTCGCCTGCGTGTCCTAGATTTTATGTAAAAAAAGCGAAATATTGGAGTTTCTGGCACCGCTCAAACACCCTCAACTCATCCACCGGCTTCCGGGTCACTTGCTCAGTGACGTAACGGGGCAGTATCGGAGTTTCCGGTTTTGCAGTTTCCGCGGAGTGGCTCTGGTATCTGAATCTCTGAATCTCGTATCTACGTATATCGCGGAGAACATGGCGGCCTGGCGGGATAGCCTGAATGATGTTCAGCGCGGTATGCTCGATTTTAGTCAATCGATGGGGCTTGTTCCCTATGCGGACACGCCGTCGAGGCGTCGGAGGGTTTCCTGCAGCGAAGAGGACTCGCTTGCGCCTAGCCCTAGCCCTAGCCCGACTCCAGATCCAGATGCATGGCGGCTCACCACGACGGCATGGTAATAATCCCTTGTCTCATTTCATTCCCTCGCATCTTTTCGTGCTGCTTTCAGCTAGCCTCTGTCTCACATCCCTCTCGTTCAAATCACAGGTGTTCTTGTAAGCGGTGCGACGTGATGCCGACGTCGAAGGAGTGCGTGTGCTGCCGGGAATGCCCACCTGCGGTCGCGACACACCCGGAGGGCTGCATAACAGAGCATCCCGACTTTGCGGCGATATGCCTGCAGCCTTGTGTGCTGCGTGTCGCATTTTGGGCGTTGCAGGAGGAGCAACGTCACCCGGCGCCGGGAGAACAGAAGTGCGTAGTTCGATTGAAATGATATTTAAAGAGCTGTTGCTGGTCGCCATGAGGTTCCTATGCGTGCAGGCAATGTGGAACGCGACACCGCTAGCCACGTACAGTCTCGGGGGGCAAAAGTTTGCGGGGCGCGGGAGCGTCAGCCGAAATGACTGGTTGCGTCTTCTCACGGCGCGCGGCCGCTCTCGGGATTCACGCTCCGAGAATGTGCTTCCTTTCGTGCTCGAAGTCATGTCTTTTTACTCGCTTCCGCCCGACGTGCACGAGATAACCGGGACCGGCGCAAAGTGCCGCTACGACAGCCATCATGATAAAGCGCGTTTGCCTCAGCCACCGTGATGGGTGGCGGAGCTCGCGCATGCTACAGATAACATTTCGCGGCACCTTGCGCGAGCCCAGCCCGTTACCTCGTCGGCGTCGAACGGAAGCGAGCGAAAAAAGCATGACCACGAACAAGAAAGGAAGCGCATGCGCAAAGCGTGGGTCTTGAGAGCGGCAACGCGCAGTGAGAAGGCGCAGCCAGTCTCTTCGGCTGGCGCTCCCGTGCCCCGCAAACTTTGCTCCCGACTGTAGTTACATACGCCACCGCTGGTATTGGCTTTCCCCCCCCCCTCTACAGCCGAAAGGGTAGTACCAACCTGCTGTTCAAAATTCTTTGAAGTCACTGTGCGCATTGGGCAGAATGAAATGGTTGAGGTGAACAGCCCTCACTCCGAGGTATTTCAGAATGTGTTGGCTGGCTTGAACATTCAATGGTCAGGGTGCCTCTCTTTACTCCAGCTTCTACTTTCAGATCTGGTGTTAAGGAATTTTGGCTGTATTCCCTATGCCAAAGAGAGCTACACCCCATTTATCATGATGAGGCAATTTCAAAATAATAGTGAGGGAAAGACTAAAGTTTTGATGGGGCATACACGCCTCCTCTTACATGCAAAGATTGCTGTGCATCACTAGATGTGGGATACACACAGACAACTCACTTTTGAGAGGCAGAGTTTATTCAGACACGAGGTATGGGGTCGAAAGGCAGATGTGCTGTCTGATGTGGCCGTTACGCATTTACATTGTCCTACAAGAAATTATTAAATACAAGGCAGGCAGAGGATTGACACATGATGCACGTCTTTTATTGTAAGAAGACTTCAAGCCTGCTACATGCACAAGCAGTATGGTCAAGCACTCGGCTCATGTTTTTCCCAGTTGGCCACAATGAAACGCCACATCTCTGTAGTCCTGCATTCCCTTTGTTAGAATTCTGCAAACTAAATCTTGTTTATTTCCCGGACTATAGTCCGCACCCAGTGCGTAGTCTGCAAGGGAAAATTTGGGATCACAATTATGGTATCTTTATTTTCTTGCATGCAACTTAAATAATCCTGTATTAGTGTCTTCAGTGTGTGATGCAATTTGACTGCCACCTCTAACATTTGTATTACGGTTATGAGTTACAAACTTTTGCCTATCAATTTCCCAGGCTCCGTTTCGTTGCCTACAAGCAATTTACACGGTGGATGTGGCAGCGACTGGGCCGCTACAATCGACGTGTCCTGCCAGCATGTGCCGTGGCAAGAATTCGAGGAGAATTCCCGTCGGAAGCCTACACGGGATATTTGGATCCACAATAAAACTGTTGTGGGCTCCACTTTAGCCAACACTCTTCACAGTATCTCAAATCCTTACACAAAAACATCCGCTTCAAGCACCCAGCCGCCAAAACATTTCAGCAAATAGAAATCACTTAAATGGTAAAAACAAAAAACAAATTGAATTTTGCTTAAAAAAATGTTTTTGCATGTGACAAAATATTGTTCTTTTCACTAATGGTGCTTGTTATGCAGAACCTCCAAAGTGTTGCGTGCTTATTTTATACTGTTTACTGTAGTGACACATTGCCCAGTTTATCACGGAGCAGGATGATTGGATGGAAGCACAAGACACGTTATGAGAAGTGTAGTAGCGTAGCTGGCACCGCTAGAATACGCTGGCGAGCTAAAGAGATGGTGCATTTGGAGCTCGTGAATAGACTGATCCTGGCACTCATGATGAGCAGCAACCTCAACGAGGCTCTTGTGGCCAGCAGCATCGTCATATGCATTACCGCCACAAGCAGCACCGCCAGCCTTTCGTAGTGGCAATCAAAAGTGTGCGAATAAAGTGTTTCTTGGTGATCACCATGTGCAGGTGTGTCCCTACGTGCAGTCCACAGCTCCCAGACCAGTAATAAACCTGTACATACAGAAACCTAGGGTCGTGTCCACTCCGCTATAAACAGGCGACAAAGGTTTATCTCGAGTAACTGAAGAACTGCTGAAGGTGATGAATTAATCGGGCAAAACATCGCGGAGGGCAACTATGAATGTCTTGCACTTCATGGGACCAGGATCATTTAATCTGGGAAAAGAATGGAACCTGTACCACAGAAGGTTTCAATCATCCCTCGACATCGCTGGACCCACAGACGATGCCATGAAAGGTATAGCAGAGCAGACGACGTGCTATGATCATCATGGGTGCCAGCAGGCTGAGCACGGACTCGTGCTCGGATTGATGGCCAACGAGCGGAACTCCAAATATACACAGGTTCACAAGTTACCTTACTGGACATTCAAACTTGGCATTGCCCTGACAAACCAGAGGTGGACTAAACTCCGTACAAACTGAAGCTCCAACAGGGAGCTGATATAGGTAAAGGGCCAACATGAACTTCAGGTTGAATTCCAAGGTAAAGTGCAGGCTCGAGGTTACTTTCACTGACACAACGCACATCAAGTTGGGGTAGATCTCGGCGAGAGCACTAAAGTTAGATTTCAATGACCTGTTCATCGTGCTTGTGAGCACGAAAGAGACCATAAAAGTGTTGCAAGCTAAGAACACCAAACTATTCAGCAACGAGCTTGGACGGTTCACGAAGATAAAGGTTAAACTTTTTTCTAAGGAAATGTCATCCCCAAGTTTACTGCTGAAGTAAGGCTCTACTCCAAGTGCGTTGTCGTCCCAAAGAACAGTGATTCTGTGAAGGTATGCAGTGACTTCAGTGTGATGATGAACCTTCAGTTGAATATTGCACAGTGCCTACATTCAACACCCGGGGAACTCTTTTCGAACCTCAACGCAGGACTGAAGTTCTCTGGTCACAGGCATTGCGAACATGCTACACCCTGCAACATAGCCCCCCCCACATGGTCACTGACCACCAAATGACTCCGGGAAGCTGGTATACCCGTGTTCACACTAGTCGCGAATATGGCACAGACGGTCGAACAATGCACGAGAAAAGTTTATAAAACTATCAGTGCTGTACTCGTGGAACGAAAGACAGATGACTAGTTTGCGTTTACGAGGCTAGAGAGATAGCAAATGTGGTACGACAGCCTTGTCAGGCTGCAGCACTTGTGGCCAGAATGAAAGACTAAGCTGGAAAAACGTTTTCCTCCTGTCAAGCTTACAGCACCGCCACCAGGAAACGTAAGCGAGGCAGAAACAGGCAAATGAAACTGGTGAACAGTACTAGTACGAGAAAGTCAGCCTTGGGGGCTTTTGTTTACTACCCGAGGATCGATTCATGGATCACGTCATAACTGGAATCATTGATGAGGCTCTTGTCAGCGTCACGCACCTTCCACACCGCAGAAGCCATCGAGCCTGCCGGACAGACCCAGACAGTCAGCCAAAAATTTGTCCAGACTAGGCTTTCCGCTAGCACCTCCGCATGGGGGCCCCCAATGTTTACAAGACTCCTGGAGAATTCCGAGGAGAACGCAGACAGGCGTCAGGTTTCAGCTCGTGGAAAAAAGGCCCCCTTCCCAGAGAACGACTCCGGGACGCCGTACGAAACAGACGGGACAACCGCTCTTCCTTCCGCCATAATGTAACCTTGTGTAACCTATTGTAACCCCAGTTAATAAATGTCTTGTTAATTTTAAATTAACTCCAGTTTACACCTTAAACTTACGATCACCTGCAAATTCACAAACGCAACGAATAACCTGACATGGTGCAGCCCACATCAACGGAGTGTATGAGCGGCCACACCCCGTCAACGAGCTTCGACGAAAGCGGAACCAAGGAACGATGGTGTTTGGGATCTGAAGAAAGTACGACCCGATTGGCGTGATGGTAGCAGTTTTATCAGAATAAAAACATGGCGGGTTATTACTGCGCATGACCCCATTGCCCACTTCTTCGTCGTCCCGTGTCCATTCTCCAATATCCTCCCACCCAACAAAATCCAACCGACTGTTTTGTCGGAATTTCAAGACAGTAAAGAAGCTGAATGGGCCTTCTTATCTTTACACCACGTCCGAGTCGAATAGTGCAGGCGCGAACATTCCCACTTCAACCAGGGTAGTTCCCGTCAACAACGGCCAGATTCAAAAACATTACGGGGCGACGGCCGCTCCTGAGAAGCACCAGATCTCCCACCTGGACACTGCCCAAGTCGGATGAGTGCATCGTGTGCGCAGATTGCAGCTCCAAGCAACAAATTTTGAAAGATTTCTTGTTACATGTCCTTCGCCACAGGCTCCGTGTAAGCATTCACTTCTCGGGAACAGGTGTAGAACACCTTTGCCAATTCCTGGTTATCCTGGGTGGAACTTCGGGCCTGTGATCTGAGCTACCACAGGGACGCTTTTTCATTACAATATCTTGCATTTCCACCTAAGGCTGTTCAAAAAGGGCACTTAAATTGAGCCCCGCTTCGCCCCTCCCAAAGTCCTGGAAGCGGTAACCGTTGCTCTCGCAGAACATTCGAAAGAGATGTCTAAGGTTTTCGGTAGATTTTTTCACCCAGTAGTTCACTTGACCCTTCCACTCTCTTTCCTATGAGGCCACAAAGAACTTCGTCAACAATTGCGTCAACATCTTCCTTGGCCTGTCAATTCGCTGAGCCATTCAATTGTTCCTTCTCTGATGCAAACTTTTTCTTCGAAGGTGAACTCATGGACCCTCCAGGTTGGTCCCGTTTTCGAAATTTCTTGCAGTCGATGGTGACAACGTTGCCCTCCTGAATCTCAGTGGAAACGTGTATGAAGTTGGCCGGTTTCGGAATCTTTCCCCGTGTTTCAACAGCACCAGTGGGAGTCTCCTCATCCCCCTCCCCATCATCGCACATGACGTTCCCATCAAGGATTTCGCCGTCCTCCTTAGAGTCACTGGCAGTCAGCTCGTGCTGGCAACCGACAGGCTCCAATAGAAGCTGAGCGTCAGCTGCTTCCCTGTCATCTTTGAAGCCAGATTTCCTGCTATTGCCGGGGCTATTGCAGGGTGTCAGGACCAAAACAGGGTGCTCATTCCAGGGCCTCAGTTTCGTCGGATTCCACGTCATTGTCTTTCTGGGCTGCTTCCTCGGGCACCGGTTCACTCTTGATGCTTGATTGCTTGGGCTCTGGCACATCCTCCTCAGGTACAGGTAAGGTATTCCTTTTCCGTAGCTGCTGAGAAAGCTGGTCGCTTTGATGTCACGTCATTGCCTGCATAACAGTTGCTTGGTGCCAGCCCACTTCCGGTGATTGTCGTACTGAACCTTGCAGTGCCCAACGAAATATTGTTTCTACCACTGTTAAATCTCCGCCGCTTGATGGACCCAGTGACAGCCTTCAAGTAAATATCTGCTTCGATCAGTATATCAATGTCAATGTCTCTTGAACCCCGAGCATAAAAGATCAGCGAGTTGCAGCGTGCCCGTGTGAGCTGTCCTGCAAAGACTTTCAGGGAACGCAGAAGAATGGCAAATGGTAAGAACCTCCAGAGCCTCAATTCGTACCCGTTTCCGATCGTATTGGCTTTGGAGCCATACCTCTACCTTCCGCAGTTCACTCGTATCACCAAGGGTAGTATCGCTGAAGACTGTGATGCTCAAAGCCCCTTTTCCTAGAACCTGACAAGACAGCTCGTTGACAAGCCTGGTCGTCACAAACGTCTGCTGGCTCCCTCCATCCAGTAAGCACCAGAAAAGGCGTCGCTTAGTCTCCCCTTCTGCCCAGATTGTGGCGGTTTGCAAAAGAACTGTTTCGACGCTGTTAGATACCGCACTCGTTACTGACACTTCCGAAGTGCCTGGCTGTGACGACGAATGAGAACTGTCCTTCGGGGGTTTGAGATCAGGATCGCAGAGGCAAGTCACGTGTCTCCCTTGGCAGTTGGCGCAGCGGAGAAATCTGGAGTTGCGACATTCTCTTGCCCGGTGATACCTTTTGCAGCACCTGAAACACCGGCCGTCTCTCTTGAGTATTTTTTTTTCTCACTGATGGAACGCACGTTGCATAGATCGAACGAGTGCTCACGTGCGTCGCAAAAAAAGCGTTCGGCATCTTGAGCGTCCGTCCTTGCAACTAAAGCTGCTGCCGATGGAGTGATGTATGCTTTGCGCACCTGGTTTGACGAGTCCTCCTTTTGGGGCCTTTAAAAGATTCGCTTGATTAGGCTTTCTTTCCAGTACGCACCCACGATGTCGGTCGCTCTTCGCTGGCAGTAGCGGAGGACAAGGTTGTCAGGAAGTCGCTTCTTCACGGCAGCACGTAGCAGCACGCTGTACCCTTCCACCTTTACGCCAAGTGCTTCCAGGCTGCGGACATTTATCGTGATATCACCGTACAACAGTCTCAGAGCCGTGACGTCGCTCGACGTGGCGACGTTTTTTAAATTCAAGAGTTGCATCATGTGGTCGTCAATTATCGCCTGGGTTTGTCCGAACCTGTTCTTCAAGAGATCCAAAGCGATGTTATAGTTGTTCTCCGTAATAGACAATACCCGTATGCTGTCTTCTGCCTTTCCGAAAAAATATCTCGTCAAATATCTAAATTTATCAATTGAAGAAAGGTCAGGGTTGTTGCTTATAGACCCTTCAAATTGATCCCAGAAAGGTTTCTAGTTATGAAGGTCTGCTTCAAACTTTCGGATCTCTAATCTTGGAAGTTTGATTGCTATCATTTTTGACCTTAGGTAGCCTTGGTCTTGATCCTGTAATTGTTCCGCAGATTCGATGCGATGTTAGGGTGCGCAAAGCATCCAGCTTGAGCGAGGTCTTGTTCATAAACGGCAGATCAACACTTGATAAGCCTCTACGCTTTCCATTTCTTCAAGGTGATCAATGTCAACCCAGTCTTCAATCTCACTGCCAGCTGCCATTAATGCTGCTTCCTTCAGTTTGAGGATATTCCAAGTTTTCTGTGAGCTCACCCGCGGTTGCATCCGAAAATCCAGTAAAGTTTGCAACTCATTGGTGGCTCTGGTCATTGCTGACCGGATGATGGCTCGTTTCCTCCGCAGTCGGTCCATTCTCTGAAGGAGGGTGGTTATTCGTGTTCCGTGTTTGTCAGATGGGGATTTATCACTCTTTTTGTCGGGCGTCTTCTAGATCCCGGGTTTCGGCACCAGATATTTGGGATCTGAAGAAAGCACTATGACCCCATCGGCGTGATGGTAGCGATTGTATCAGAATAAAAACATGGAGGGTTATTCCCGCACGTGAACTCGTTGCCCACTTCTTCGTCGTCCCGTGTCCATTCTCCAACAGATGCTTTACGGTCAACAACGCTTTGAACGCACGCAATGCTGATAATCTTCACGTCTTCTTCAAATATGAGCTGGTGGAAGAACTGATGTCTCGTCATTTGCCATGCAGCGGACCAAAAAAGCAACTCATCCGCAGGCTTCTAGACGACAACGCGACTCAACGAGGAGCTGAAGGCACGGTGGAAACCCTCACGTCCGTTCGCGAGATTTGCAACGAACAGCAAGTTCGCATCAAGGAACTGTCCACAGCCAACGACAAGCTCCAAGTTGATTTTGAATGCCTGCAAGCTGAGATGCAACACCTCATACAAGCTGTATCTTCGACGAAGGCATCAGACATTCCGGATGACGCAGCAACGGCTCCCAGCAATGGCCCGACAGTGCAACGGCTGGAGCCAAGCAACATCCAACCGCGACCGATGCCCATGCAGAGCAACGTCATCGCTCTCCACATCCCCCGCGAACGACAACTCACACAAAAACAAACGACATGAAATCACCCATCTCCTCGGGATGATCGTTGAGACACAGGCCCAAATGTCAGAGTCCATAGCATGACAAGGGCAACCACTGTAGGTGCACTCAACGAGCGACACCTCAATGGCAATCCCCATCCTTGACGGTGCCATAGAGTAAGCGGTGTCAGAAATGACAAAAGACGCTACACCTGAAGAAGCGGACTAACTACGGTGTATTCTCACATGGCACAGCGAAGCTCGAGACAAAAGGAGAATCACTCGAATATTGCCCATACGCTGAACACACCATCGATTTACGGGACGACATACCAGTCGTGTCCCGGGCAAACAGGTACTCCCGAGCGGACAGAAACTTTATCCGCAGTCAGGTTGACGACTACATCCACAAGGGAATCATACAGCCAAGCAAGAGAGCGTATGCCGCACCGACGATTATTGTGGATCAACCACACCACCCAACAACTCCGCGAAGGATGGTTCACGACTACAGGAAACTGAACGCGAAGACTGTGAATCCGTCCTATCCCATGGAGAATGTGATCGACAATGTTATGCGTGACCAGTCGAAGTACTTCAACATAATGGATGTAAAGACAGCTTTGCTCACCACATGCGTAAAATTGGACGACATCCACAAAACGGCATTCGTAAGACACGACGGCAAGTACGAGTACCTCCAAATGGCATTTGGATTTTGCAAAGCTCCACGGACTATGCAGAAAGTGATGCGGCAGACATTCGACGGATTGCCATGAACCTCCACTTGCATGGACGACTTAGGGCCAGGAGCAACGACGGTCAAAGAAGCACGAGAACTTACTGACTCAGCTGGCCCCGCCTGCAACCCAGGCGAAAATCAGTCCACTTCCAGCTGGATTATGGAACTGGAAATGAGGTAGTCCAGCTGGATTCCAGCGGGGTCCAGCTGGAATCCAGCTGGACTGCCTCATTTCCAGTTCCGTAATCCAGCTAAAAGTGGACTGATTTTCGCCTGGGAAAGCAAACCATTAATCCGCTGCATTTGGTGGTTTTCTCCCGAAACGGCTGATCCTGGCGGCCACCAGGTCCTCCTTGAGTGGCCTGTTGAAGCTGTCGGTCATGTTCGAAAGACGTGGTGTCTTTGCCTCGAGCTCGAACACTTGCTTGAGGGGACCGATTTCCTTGCAGACAGCCACAGCCTGAGTCACAAGCTTTGCGACATAGTCTGAAAAATAAATTTATCATTATATATCTTGCTCTCTGCACACTTTTAGTAACAATTTTATGATGTGCAGTTGAGTTTGATTGCAAAATGTGCAGAACTACAGGCATCTTGAGTAATCTGTGCCCAGAATGTAGCCTCCTCCACCCATTTATAAAGCATGAAACAACTGTTTGTACTTGGTTGTTTACACTGATGTCTCCAATGAAAAAGAAAGTTTGCATGGCTGGCACTTGTTTCACCTCAGTTGTCCATTTCCCCCTTGGCACAAGTAATTATGGCAGTGATCACATGTGAAAAAAAAACAACAAAGAACATTGTCACTTCATATCATTTACAATCGAGCAGCAGATGACATACCATCTTATCGATGACTCACGAGGCAGATGCAGTGAAGCAGACGACATACTATATTTCCGACTTGGGAGTTTATGCTGCAGTGACATAACGCTTGTGGACAACGCTTACCTTGCACTAACTTGTCCCCATAATAAAACCTAAAACAACGAAAGAAAAGAAGAAAAGGACATTGAACCGTCCTGATGGTTTGTTGTCCTGACCCTTTTTTTTTCTTCATTTTGTTGTCTCTGGTTTTATCCTGTATATCGTAGACCAGCTCGGCTTTATGTTAAACTTCGTGTTTAACTAACCTGCCACTAACTATGGTCTTTACGGAAATCAATCTGATGATGCTGTCACACATTCCAAACCACCAGAGAGTGGGATTCTCCCAGATTACCATGAGTGGCCTTGGTCTTCTCGGGATGGGCGGTGTAGTGCCCTTTTCTGGCTTTAGGTGCCTTCACCTTGAACTGAAGTTGGCCAGCTTCGGTAACGGCCTGCTCCCGGTTAGCATTTTCGTTCCAATGCAGCACTGCGATGCGGGTCCTACAACAATAGGGAATGCAGTCAAACAAAGTGTAGAGCAGTTCCCACAGGTGATGTGTGTTCTGAAATGCTGCTTACTGTTAATCACAGAAATTTAGACTCCATTTCTAGGTGTTTCTAACCATCGGGGATAGCAGTCTTTTCATTTGAGCGCGTGTTGTACTGGTAGCTGTATGTGGCATTGAATGTTACGATCACTCTGCTGAGATATACCCACAGCTGTGGTTGTCACTGAGCGGAATGTTCAAATAAGAAATCTAGCAACACACATACACCCTCACACACCGAGATTAGTGATCCTGAGGAATTTTGAAACATAAAATAAACTCAAAAAGGTTTTCATAATATTCTACCAAATAAATAACGATGAACGATTATCACAAGCTACAACACTACAACAGCACATCTTAAAACGGCAAGCAGTGCATGGAATTGCATGTCACAAAACACAGCTACTGCTTTAATTTTAGCGATGTAGGTAATGCATCAGGGTTCCTTTCCGAGTCATTTCCTTATGTGCATACCTGGTGAGCATTCCTTTCGTAGAAAATGCAGCCGACTTGGGTGCAAAGCTGTTCAATACGCTGTGGAACGACTCCAGCCCGTACGTCTGCGTCTCTGGAGACAGGTGGCGCAGGTCCTTGAGGAGGGATTTGTTGGCAACAACATCCGTGAACCTAGCATGTGCAGGTGAATCTAAAACAAACAAAGCATAATCAGGACTTACTGCCCAAATATTTAATTGACTAATGCTAAGTAAGTTTACACTATTGTGTTATTTACAGCGGATAAACTACTTTGCCACTTTTTTAAACGCTGGACCCTGTAGTTCAGTCGGTCTACTTTATTTTCTGGTTAGTTTGAAGTAGGGGCACATTCTCTGGTTAGTTTGAAGCAGGGGCACAGTCCAGGCAACCGTATAAGCATTCGCATGCGTAGCCTATTCCTACAAGCTGCGCACCACGCTGAGCTCGGCCGTGCGGCTTCTTTGGAGTCTGCCTGGGCAGGCTCTGCGGCCGGGCCACTGTGCCATGGAGAGGGCTTCTCTGTGGGGTGGTGTTCCTTAGAACTACGCTGCGTGCCAGCCAATGGGGTGGCTACAACAGACTACAGGCTTCACTCCAGGGGACAGGGGAATTAAGGTGCCTTTTGCTGCAGCTTCAAAAGCTGAAAACACTGATTCGCTCCATGGGACAGCTAATGCTCTAGCATTAATACTTCCACAATTTTCAGAGTTCACTGAAGTCAGTCAAGAAATTCACATCAGAAGTGACTACTCAATAGAAAAATGTGTTGTTTGATCTTTTTTCTTTATTTCGAAGTGTCTTGTCGTGATTTGAGTCGATTGTACTGTGAGGAACCTTCAGGGACATGTGAAATGTCTACCCACCTGGCACCAGCCAATCTCCATCTCTGTCAGGGTCATGAAGGCATTGGGCATAGATCCCAGGGTGGTCTGTGTGGATGTCGACCACGTGCCTGGTCATGCTGGTCCAGGCCCCCACAAGCAGGTCAGGGTCGCCTTGGCTAGCCACTGCACACCAGTACAGGTGGTTCACAGCCGGCTGCACCCATTCAGCAATAGAGCCACAGTCCCGACTCTTGCTGGCTGAACTGAGGCCCTTCTTGACACCTGCAGTTTGAGGAGTGTGCAAAATTAGCACTAGTCTGCTTCGTCTGCAAGAAAACATTCAAGAAAGGGAGAGAAATCATATCACTTGCAAAACATATTCATGCCCGTTACCATTAAAGCCTCCGATGTCTGGATTGCAGTCTGGACAAAAGAATTTATATATTGTTTGGACTGTCAATACCTACTGCCCAGCACACGCCTGTACTACAGAGGAAAGCAATGGGAGTGACTAAGAAGTACAGGAGAAAGCAATAATCAGCAAAAAGCATGGTGTCATTCCCAGTTTGGTCATTCAAAGGAAACATAAATTATAGTCGATATGTCCTCGAAGAAACAAACGAGAAAAAACTGCTCTCTATCAATTCCAAAGCCACGTCTGTTTCCGTTCTTACAATGCAAAAGTTTCCGACTACTTGCATACATAACAAATATGGGTGTCAACAAACAGTGCAGGTTGTTTTGTTTACATAGAGGAAATGAACCGTAACAAATGCTATTTACTTTTCGAGACATGCCAGACATCAAAGTAATGGCGGACGGCTGGCTCCTTCTCCCGGATGTGCTTAGCGATGGATCGGTGCCGGTCCGTTGTCAGGGACTGCACATCCAGCTCCCTCTCCTTTGCGAAGGCCAGGCACCTGATGAGTCCTTCCTTTTCCATCAGGCCGCTGCTGCGAACCGCCTCAGACTGTAATCAGTGGAAAGTGGACCATGTTATTCCAAGAAGCTGCAGGCCCCCACAAGCAGGTCAGGGTCGCCTTGGCTAGCCACTGTGTTACCTGCACATACACGTACAGTAAACTCTCACTTGAGCGAATGTCGGTTTAACAAAAATTTCAGAAACAACTTTAAAAAAATTCTTGGCAGGTTTCCTGTGCATTCTGTGCAAAAATGTTTCAATTAAACGAAAAACGAATGTCGGAATACCAAATATTTCAGTTCAACGAACTTGATCAGTGAACCCGGGATTATTTTTGCAATCAGTTCAACGAAGTTTTGTGCTCCGCAGTGCTAGCGTAGCCGATGCCTGCCGCCCCGCCACCACCGCCTCTCGAGCGGCAGTGCATTTACATCGCTGGCGTTTACAACGCTGCTGAGGCAAAGTGGTAGTGCGGTAAACAAAAACAAACCATGTGGTGTGTCCGATTTTTCTTTGTCGTCGATTTCGTTCGGCCATTTTAGTTTAGGGTAACAATAGCAGGACGGCAGTTTGTGCACCCGCTTTCATAATGAGCAAGACGAAATGGAAGCGGCTGACTCTATCAGACAAGCTCAAAATCTTTCAGTGTCTGGACAACGGTCAAAGGCAAGTGGACGTTGCGAAGGATTATGGGGTTCCACCGTCAATGTTGTCAACCATAGCGAAGCAAAAGTCGAAGCTTGAAGGAGAAATTGCGTTCAATCCCAACAGGAAACGACTCTGCACCGGATATTTCAAGCCAGTGGACGATGCCGTTGCAGTACGGCTTGCAGTGGCGCGAAGCCTATCACGGTGTTTTGTCTCGATCTGTACGTGACAGCGGCGTACGATTCTTTATCGCGGTAGCAAACGTCGATTTCTCTCTTGGACAACGGTGCCACGGTGCGATGTTGGAGTTTCGCGGTACTGTGGGGTGGCGACCAGGTTCGGTCCGTCCTCGCTGTCGTCTGCTCGTCGTCTCCTTCGTGTGGATGCGCTTGGGAGACAGACGAACCGCAGACATGTCGTCACCCTCCGCGGATCAGTCCGTCATGTGAATCGGCCATGACTAACTAACGCAAGCAACAAGCCCTCTTCAGGTCTTCACATATAAACGCGATAAAACTATTAAATTACCCGAGGACGCGAGACGCGTTGCAAGACCGCGACCATGACAGAAAAACAAAATGGCGAAGCTTTTGTTTGTTGTTTTATCGGAACGGAAGTAACGATTTTGTAGAACGTTTGTTAGCAATTACGACGTTCATTCGATGGATTGTTTCTTAAAGCTAAAAATATGTAATTCAAAAGGCGATTTCAAGAGATCACGAAGTTTTATAACCAACATCCAAGCTGTCACTCATTCTTTTGGCCAATGAGAAGCTGATTTGAATGACCATCGTTACCAATGAGAAGCCGAGCTGAATGACCTGGAATTTGCGCGAAAAATTTCAAATAAATCTCTCGCCGTCAATATTGCTCTAAAAAATTTTTTTTCGCGTAAAATTCATTTTTTGACACGCGTGTCCCAACCAGATTGATTTTAAAAAACTTTTTTTGCTTTTTCAGGGGCCCTTTAAGCTATTTATTTGCTTCCTGAAATAGAAGGGCTCCAGACTCCTGACACCAGATGGCAAGTTCATTTAACAACTTAGCACCAATTGTGACCATTGCAGTACGTGTTAGTAACAGAATTATCTGTTCAAAATACATGGTTTAGCAATGAGGAGTATGAATCTGCTCCTCACCTCTCCCACCTGAACCTGCTCGAAGTGCAAGATTTTGTTGACACCAGGTACATGCAGGGAGTATGTCAAGTACTTTGCACAGTAACCAGGGGAGTCGCACCTCCCGTCACCGGCAAGATCAAGGGGCTGGTCATGGAGCTCCTCCAACAGCTTGTCCTGCTCGTCCATCCACACCTGTGGAAGGCAATACTAAAATGTTTGATACTGGCCAAAGCACTGTGGTGAAACACTGCATTTGAATGTAAAAGAATGTAAGATAAAGCTCATCAGATGGCATCATGTAATCACCTGCTCAACAGCGGGGACCAAAATGGCTCGCTGGTAGTTGAAGAAGGTCTTGGTACAGATGACTTGCACGTTCATCAGACGGAGCAGGCGCAGAGTGTTGGTAGGAGAGGCCCCCGTGAACAGCACAAGCGCTGAGATGAGGAGGTTCCCCAGAGCCCTGCCGTTTATGGACGGCTGGCTTTCCCAGCGGTGCGAATGCCCAGCAGGGCAAGAGGTGCGCACTGTCAGTAGTGTGCCCGTTGCTCTCATAAACACGCTGCAGGGGCGGTAGCATGTTTGACACACCGCAAACAACTCTCGCAGGCAGCTGCCGAAGACGAGGAACTTCCGCTCGTTGTATCCGGGCTCTCCGCAAAAGGTTGCCGCATTCCTGTAAATGTTACGCATGCATTATGTTCGACAGTCGCTTCTCTAATCTGACTGAGCAACAAAAAACTGAGCTATATTGCCTCATTCACATCTGAATCATTTACTGATACATTTTGAGGGACATCCTGTACAAGGCAACCCCAGTTATAAAGAACTACAATAGCATTTAGCGAAATGCTTGTAAAAATTTCAACTCTTACTAGAGTCTGATGGTGTCAATGTGTGCATAAGTTAGCATGTGACATATATGCACCATGGTAGTAATCATTCTTAACTGTTCTTGCCCAGAAAGATCACTTTTGTGGTGTGAAACATGCACTTGAGAAGGTATGCAACCAACTAGAAAGCCACTACAGTAGAGGTCTGCATGGGCCAATATTTAAAAGCCCCGCCCAGCCCTTGCTCCCGGTCTCTTGGGCCCGGAACCGCCCGTGGCCCGCTATTGATTTCCAACAGTCGGCCCAGCCCGGCCCGACACTAATTTTCATGGGCTTGCTGAGGCCCCCTCTATTTTAGCCCAGTATGAATAGCTCACAAATTACACAGCATGGCAGCTGGCTTGACACTGCTACACATATGAGGTTGATTACGATACCCAAAAGTCAATGCAGTAAGCATATTTTTTATATTCTTTTGCTGCTATCATTAGTTGGACCAATCTGCGGGCCTAGGCAGCTCGTTAGGAAAATCACCCCAATCGTCCTTTTCTGCAACCAAACCCGAGGGAAAGGACAGAAACAAAAAAATGACAAGCACCAGTAAACAAAACCACGTGTCGAAGTTGAAAAGGAAGCGAAACGTCGCAAACTGTTTGGACGAAAGACGGACAAATTTCTAAATTGCCCACTTTCCCTACGTACCACCGAAAAGAAAAAAAAATGTTGCCATCTTTCGTAGTGGTTTGCAAGAAATTGTTTAGGACAAGCACCCCTCAGGGTCTGCCCCACTATGGTTCCTCTCACAACCCCCGAACAAACTTCCAAAACACACTGCTGCTGAAAAAATGAAAAAAGTAATGGCTGGCTTGGCTCATTTCGGCCTGCCTTGTAGACTTGAATGCAAGGCCCGTGCCCGGCCCGGGCCGGGCCCTTCATGAAAGTAGCCAAGAAACCCGAGCCCGGCCCATGGGCTGGGCTGGCCCGTACCTGTGCAGCTCTCTACCCTACAGGGGCAGCCGATTTGATGTAATGCAAGCCATATATAAGTAGGGCACACCACAATTACAAGGCAATGCTGATTTAAGTTGTGTGGCACACTTCCCATTTTCTTGACACGGCCCAATTTTGATTTCGGTTATACTTTGTAGTTGTTGTATTTGTAAATCCACAAAGCAAGCAGGTACACAGCGCGACCCTGTTAGCACGAACAATGGATTGGTAGGTTTTTTTGTTTTTCCTCTTAGAAATGAAAAGCTGTATGTAGTCCAAACTACTAGTACGGTGGAAATGGGGGCATACACTTGGGACATGAAATCGGGTGCAGCCAATACAATTTCGAAGTAAAGTGAAAAGAGGTACCGATGCTGCATTTGCGCTTTTACAGTATGGCATCGGTGTTATGTTCACACTTACGACATGACGCAGTGTGCGTGTTCCCTCTAATTTAGGCCTCATCCAAGGGGAAAACCACTCTTACTCGACAAAGCCATCTTTCTTGAATGGCTCATACAGAGGGTCGTCGTCGTCCTCCTCTTCCTCCTCCTCCTCTTTGTCGCCGTCCTCCTCCTCCTCGTCTGAATAACTTGGGACTGGGCCAGTGGCAGGTGCCAGGACTGGCCTTTGTGGTGGCACTTGAGGGGTGGTGGTGGTGGCAGCAGTGGTGGTGGTACTGATGCTGGCAGTGGCGCTGCAACTGCCAGGTAGCTCCAAAGCTTCTGTCTGAACATGGTGGCTAGTGATGCCTCTGGCATTGAAGTTTGCCTGCGTGCCTAAAGAGAGAAAAGATGTTTACATATCCGGTTCGTCATATGCTCGGCTCAGTACAAGCTTCTGCAAAATGACATTCTGGCACACAGTACATTTTGTACATCTGATATTGAAATTAACAGCCTAAAAAGTAAAATACAATGGAAAAAACAAATTTGATGAAGATTAACCAGGGCAGTGAGTGCACACTTTGACTTCGCCCTTGCATTTGGGCTGTTATTTTTAACCTGTTGAGTGAACGAGTAAATTGTAAACAATTTCTGCAAAAAGGAAGATACATTTTCCCTATTCATAAAAAAACGCAATGCCATATTATTACCTATGGCCGAGTTAAACAAAAACATTACACCAAGTCCGTATCGAATTTATTTTACGATGTGACGCCGAGCACGGGAATATAAGAGGGGTCTTTTTCATGCCTACCGACTGATCTTTTTCCCCGCCAAGCATCCGTTCCCACAGAACTGTCTTTCATGACAGCCGGGGTCGGAACCTGCGGCTTCTCTTGCGGGTCGGCCTGAACCGCTGCATCGCGTGTCGTCGGTCGGTGACGGCAATGGCAGTCGTGCTCACGAGGTGCCTTCACTTCGAAGTCCAGCTCCTCAATCGGCTCATCGTCCTGCGAAATCGGAAAAGTTTCGTAAACCTCTGCTCTAAAGGTTCCGCATGCCCACGTCTACCGTTCACTGAAGTAAGAGCGCCACTTACAAGAATTTTCCGGCGTTTTGACGCTGGGTCCTCCATTGAAGAAATGTTCTGCTTCACAGTGGGGGAAGTCGAAGGGAGGGAACTGCGTCGGACTTGAGAAGGGCTCTCTTCACAGTCTGTCCGGCATCCCGAAGGACGCTTCCTATACGCCGGTAATCGCGGTCGCCGTCGAAGTGTTCGGAGCACACGCGCACCCCTGCCTGACCAGGATCCTCTCTATCGATGCGCCGACACCACTCAGCTCTGAGATGCTCCTCACTCGGCAAACGATGGAACTGAATGTTTTTGAATTTGATCATAGCAGCGGTTAGACACCGGTTGGGACACTGCGGAACACCGCACGCGCTCGGCATCGTCGATATGGTCGAGGCACCGTGGGTGCCGTGGGGCCGAAGCAGCCGAAGTCGAACACGAGACACCAGAAAAAGAAAGTGCGACCTCGCCTGAAGTCCACTCGCGGACGGTTTTTGTGGAACCTGAGTAGAGGGCGCCACTGAAGCTCCGCCAAATAAATTTTCTTCGATAATACTAGACTTAGACGCGTCTATTTACACTGAAGCGGTAAGATTTATCAAAAGTAATCCTTATATTTTGCACGTAATTGCACAACTTGGATTTATTTTGAAATCTTTTTCACAATTTTCACTACCTGTCCGCTGACAACAGTGGGTGTTATGCTACAGCGTGCTGCCGAACGACGTCACGCCGTGGTTCCTTCAGCTGCCGCGCGTGGCTTTAGGTGGGGGTAGAACCACGGTTTTTGCTGTGCGATTACGCGGCGGAATCGGAACATTTCGAAGGAAAGAGATGTTTTCTCTATCCTCGGGGACACGATGAACAAGGTAAAAATTACAAGAGACAAA
>JAZHYW010002196.1:0-47026 GCA_037355805.1 Ixodes ricinus
CGGTAGCTGACAGGTTGTCCGTGCATTATTCTCGCGGCTAGGCATTTACGTAAAGCTGACAAAACTGGTGTCAAAGATGACTACGTCATAATTGCGCGATGCACACGCGTTTGAAATTAAAGCGCCCTTTAGAGCCTGATGCGAAATTCCGAATAGGTTCAAACAATCGGTCCGGTCGTTGCTTAGGACTAGCTTATAATCAAACTTGTTTCATGCAAAAGGTAATAGTTAATTTCGAGTTACTCTTCCTTTGATACGTCATGGAGCTGCGAGCTCAGTTTTTCTGGTAATTCGTGCAAGCGCGTCCCGCACTTACGACTAGGAAGTTTCTCCTGGGTTCGCGTCATCGTAGAGCCGTCCAGGCGCCTATTCGCTCAGTCAAGCGCATGGACGTAATCAATAGAAGCTCTGCGTCTGACGGCCAATCCTCACGTCACCTTGAAGAATAATGCATGGACTACAAAAGCATTCCCTGCACTCCATTTATTCGTTGATGCAAGCCAATGATACAGAAAGAAAGATAAAAAAAACATGGTTATCATTACTTTTAAGAGACAGAAGCGTGTTCGACATTTCGATTAGCTCTGAAGTTTCGAATAGATTCAAAACAAAAAAGCATGCGCGACCAAAAGCGTCGCTGCGATCTCATTAGTGAAATGTAAACTGTCACATTTCCAGGAAATTTAGCGACTATGACGCCTAAAGTCACAACACCCGCAGGCAGAGCGCCCGAAAGCAATCGCCTCCAGCCTTCAATTTGATCTTAGCCACAAATTCAAACAGAGCATCATCGACAGAAATAAGAGTATTTGGTTGTACACTCCGACGTTGTCGCGTTGAGTGGGCGATGAGAACAAGCCGCGCTATATACGAATCATAGAACCGGCTGTTCGCAATTCAAAATTACCTTCGTGACATCACGAATAGTAACCATATGCTTTTAGAGCATTTGTGCGAGTTATGTGTTAAGCCTGGTTCAGACAGTTGCGTTTGACTGCGTTTGACTGCGTTGCGGCAGCGAGAAACCAGGACATCCCTTTTGCTTATGTCGCGTGCCAAGATGCTTCCTTGAATTGGATTCCACGCTTCATACGAAGCACAGATGTGCCGGTGACTCGCTTTCGGTACTCGACGCAAAGCAGTCAAACGCACTCAAACGCAAGTGTCTGAACCGGCCTTTAGAGGATGTATCAAGCACGCAGCTCGCGCAAGATCATACAAAAAAGCGAACTGCCAGGCACGGCGATTCTCTTATGTGAATCCCGAACTTGCTTGTGCCATATGACATTACATTGATTTTAGAACAATCGTATGTGGCCATGCAGTCCCACAACCAGAGTGTACCGAAAATAAAACGCACCTTCGGTTTACTACGCGCGCAAGCACGTGTGCCATGCGTGGGAAGGTAATCCTTTCACAAATTGAGCGCAACGCTAGCTCAGTGCTGCTGCGACCCCGAGCCACCGCCGCATTCGTGTCTCGTATCTTGTGTTCGAAGTTTCTCTGTCAATGGTTTTTTAAAACTTTTTACGCTTCATATAAAGCAGGAGTACCCCGGTTTGTAATGTCGATTCAGCACTCAGGTAGCGCTGCAGCTCTGAATGTGTGACTCGATGTCTGTCTGTGACAGGGTGGAAACATCCTTTGTTTACCCAGTGCCACCGGCGCGTGCCGAAGAAAACACATAAATTAACCTTGGGAAAGGAAATGGCTTCAAAGGTCTGGCCAAAGCTGAGCGCTCGCGCCGGGAGACGCCGGGGCACGTGCACTTTCTATAAACATAGAAAATGACCTTACCAGCGCGTCTGTATGAAGGCACTCTATGCGTGACTAGAGTGCCTCAATGCCTACTTGTGATTGTGAAGAGTTTAGTGTCAAACGCTATCCAAGCTGCTGCTGCGAGCGCATGGCCTGGCCCTCATCACAAGTTCCATGTGCTCACGTCAGCAGCTTTGACATTGCAAGCAGGACGTCGGGCTACCCCATTGCTATGCGCTGGCGTGAGTTGGCCCAGTGTCCTAACAGGTCGCAGCTAGTACATATGGAGTGAAAGCTCGCGCTGCACAACCCAGGAATTCCGGATTTAATCTTTATCCCTGCTTGTTTCGTTGTGCGTAAGCATTATAGCGGCATACATCACTAGTCCGTTTCAACTTTAGTTCGAGCGCAGCGGACGCTACGAGCAATCCGAGCCAATCCAGCGTGATAAAGTGTCATGTGATCTAAAGATTCACGTGTCGCTCCGCTCAACTAGAAGATCACGTGATACTCTCACAGCGCTGAACTGGCTGAAAGCTTCCGACGTCCTCGGACTGAAAAATGTTAGAGACCCCAAGGTAACAGCTGTATACTACTTTTAATACTCAAAAAAAAAAAGCTATTCGGTCTATAGCATGCTTGTGCTATAATGATTGATCACACATACATTTATTTTAAGCATAACTTATTCACTACCCAACAGTTAATATTTTTGAACTCTCCAAAAGTAATCTTCAATTTTCTTAGAAACAATACGGAGTCCTTTGTTACTCAATTTCCCTTAAGAGACACCCAACACAACTTGCGACGTGTGGAATATGATAGAGGCCAAATACGAACTTATTATGGTGAACAAACATTAAAGCAGCAATTAACACAACTTTTTAAATATGCATCCACAAATTCCCGATATAGCAACTAAATCAAGATCTGCAGATATATTTAAAAAAAGAATAAGGAATTATATTTCGAGCATATATAAAATATTGTGTATAAATGCTGCCGGACATTTCATTGTGTTAGAAATGTACAGTCGCCGCGGGAGTTAATAGCTCCACGCGAGCGCGCGTCTTTTTCCGAGGGGCGCTTGACTGGTGGCTTGCGATAGAAATAGAGATGACGTCAGGGCGAGTCCGTGCAGAGTGAACGGGGGAAGCCGTCTCAATTCAAGGGAATCGTTGTTATCATCCGCCTGCGGAGTGCGTAGTTCGAATGAAAATAGAAAATGATTCCGCAGAGTCATCCCCCATTTTCATTCGAACTCCGCTCACTCCCCCCCCCCCCCCCGCAGATGATAACAACGGTTCCCTTGAATTGAGACGACTTCCCCCGTCGACTCCGCATGGACTCGCCCTGACGTCATCTCTAGTTCTATCGCAAGCCACCAGTCAAGCGCCCCTGGGAAAAAGACGCGCGCTCGCGTGGAGCTATTAACTCCCGCGGCGACTGTACATATTTCTTGTTATATTTGTTCTGTTCTTGTGTTTCATTTGTATATATACTGTGTGTTTCCTTGTAAGAGCTGCGCCGCTCTGAAACCTGTATGCGGTACGGGGTCAGGGTCAGGTGTTTTAATGCACCTTAGGTCCCTGCCACCCCAAAATTAAATGGCAAATTAAAAAAATACAAACTCCACTGGCTAAATCTCTCTTACACAGCGTAAAAGGGGAGGGGAGGGGGTGGATGTGTTAGAGATCATGCGTCACTTGAGTGGCAATCTAATTTCGCGCTGCCTACTCCAACTAAACCAAATTCTTTATACACGAACTCATCTCTGTTACGTCACGGCGCGGTGGTGGCGCGTCGGTCGCACTTCCGGTCTGGGGCTGTGGGCGGAAGGTCCCATGTGAGGCGTGTATTCCTGCGTTGTTTTGAAAGTATATCGTCAAACCGCCTCGAGTGGGGCTGTGCCAAAAGAGTCGAGAAAGGTTTGAAGATCAGTTTTCATGTTCTCGGTTCGTCCGAGAACGTGAATCTGTGGTAAACCAGACGCCGCCGGACCACAATTGCTTGGGCGGGAAGCACTTTGGGTTGAATTCACGGATACTTGTGGTCATCAGATTTATTTGTTTTGTTCCAACATGAACGCCGGAAAACTGTCAAGTTGTACGGACCATCTGCGGACTACGTTCAGTGCGTCTTGAAGTTCGAACGGCCGTCTGATCGTTCAAACTGTCGTCTGCTCTTTCAAACGCTTCTGCTTGTCGTCTGCTCTTTTAGACGACGCCGGTCCCTAACCAAATGTTGGCCCGGTACTTGCGATAAGAAGTAAGGACAGGCCTCAAAAGACTTAAGTTTGGAGGTTGGTAAGCAGGCTCGACGTAAACAGTACATACAAGGAGATGTTGATTATTGTTACCAGCGGCCATCACAGACTTGTTATGCCTGATTCACTTCGTCCGATTCTGCTTGCGATTTTCAGTATCGACGTCGACCATCTCAGTTGCGGTTCACGCTTTTGCAGCCCGAGCGATGTCGCGACTGAAAATTGCGAGCGAAATCTCATCATGTGAATCAGGCTTTAGCGTACATTCTGCGGCGTCCACGCGGAATGAATCGCCGCATGTCAGGTTATTCACGCGAAGGTTTGCGGTGCAACGAGCTTCGTTAATTTTGCTGACGCCGCTCATGTAGTCAGACATTGCGAGGAAGACGTAAAATCAACAATTCGAAAGCGATAAAGGGCAGGGGGACTCACACCGACGCCGATAACATCGCATTTCAATGGTTTGTTTATGAGTGACGGCGAGCTTGTTGCCCACACCCCCATCGCGCATGCGCGGCGCCGGTGGCGTCCGCTAGGGGCGCTCCGGGCGCTCCGGTTTGTTTGTAAACATGAGTTGGTGTATACGGCGCACGCAGAAGCTAAAAATATCTATATATCTATATATATATAAATGCAGTTGTCTGGACCAATTAGGATGTACCGAAAATTGTAAGCTTTCTTTCTGTCTCTTTATTTCCGTGATCGTTTATGTCCTCATATTCAGAAGTCGAAACATAGCGAATCACTCTATCAGCTCAAAGACTAAAATAAGAAAACAAAATATGCTGAGAGCAGCTTTACGAAAAAAACATCAAATTTATTAAACAGGCTACCTCGTAATTTTTCCTCGAATAATCTAACAAAAGAATGGACGTTGCGCACCAAAACTGTAAATAGCTAACAAATATAATAAGTAGTGATATCTCGCAAGATTTTCTGTGTGTGTGCAAACTAGTATTTGCATTCACTTTCATGATCTGCGAGCTCGTTCAAAAGAAGAAAAGAAAGGACAGGGCGTTGGAGATTGCGTCTGCGGCAGCAATCGATTTCCAGTTTTTGTCGTGTGACCCCACTTTCTGCGCGCAGTTGGCACAGAGAGCGTGATCACGTGGTCACCTTTGCGCTCCACCATCAGTCCGAGCGCAGCGGACGATACGAGCCATCCCAGCCAATCCAGCACTCGTGCCATTTGATCTTGAGCTCCGCGTGCCCCTCCAAACTCTTCGCCCAACCAGATGGTCACGTGACACGCTCCCGGTGCTGGATTGGCTGGGATTGCTCGCAACGTCCACCGCAAGCGGAGTGCAGTTGAGACGGAGTTTTTGCTGGTCGGGGTGTGCGTAAATTGGTCGAGGGGCACTCATTTTGACAGCCGAGGTCTCTCTTCAAAAGGATTAGGATTATCTTTCCGCGGCATCTTTCTTCTGTGTCCAAGCTTCCCAAGAAATATCGCGAAGACAACGTTCCCCTCCTTCTCCCTCACCCCGCCCGTCGCTGTCCGAGAGAGCTTACAGCCCCTGCAGAATGACCAAAACGTAAAATTTTTCTGGCTGGGGAGGAGGAAACAGACGGAATGCTGAAGAGGAGCTATCCTCCTCTCCTCTCCGGCATTCCGTCTGCTTCCTCCTCCCCTGCCCTCCTTTCCCTCGAAGTTTTTTAACCTGACCTTCTAACCCCCCCCCCCCCTCCACCCACACACACCCTTACTCCACCCCCTCCGTTCTTCCCTGAGCGGACCGCGCGCGGCGTCCGTTTGTAAGCACAAGAACATAATAATAAAAAAAAAAACTTCAAGACAAGGTAATAACGTTTTGTTAATACCTACAGCCCTCAAAACCAACAAATGTATTGGGTTGAAACACTGCCATCACGTATAAATAGGTCACGTTTATGAGCGGGTACAAAACCTTTGCATGGAGGAAGAAAGGGAGGGGATTATCTGACAATGCGGGTTATGGTGTCAACATTCATTTTGTTCTGTTTTGATTATTTGTGTTTCCGTGATTCCGCTAAGATATGTATGTGTGTGTGTGTCCGCGCGCTTCTGTCTGGGAATACGCATGTGAGTGCCAATTCGTGTGTATGTGAGCCCGCGTGTGTATGTGCGTGTGCGTTTCTGTTTGTGCGTATACTTGTCTGCGAAGATACAAACGATAATAAAGTCATTCGTGCCTTCGCATCGCCGGCCTTGCGCCTGGTGCACGTGTGCTAACTTTAGCGTACTCCCGCGCTTTCCACGCGTCCTCAAATTGCCAGATTTAGGGATTTTCGATGGCGCTCAGAGAGTTTCTAATAGAAACCAAACGTTTAAAGGGGCGGTGCAACCATTTTTTTTACAATGTGCGAATACCGCTTAGAACAAATCTCTGACGTTTATGACCAATGAAACACGAGTTCGTTTTTCTTCTTACTCAATAAACGTCGCAGAAAAAAATAAAGAAAAAGGAGCAGCGTTCACCTCCTCAACTCGCGGCCAGAACAAGCGGCTACGTGATCTGGAGCCGATTATATGCCGCCAATGTTGATCATAGCCACGCGCTGGGTTTGTCGAAGCACAGGACACGCGCTGAGTTCCAGACATTCATTGCAGCTATTGGACATGGGCCACAACCCGAATCCTTGTCGAGCTATTCCTTATTACGAGCCCAAATCGAGTGCCCACGCAATGCCCGGGTCAAATCTATGAGCTGCATTCAACTACCATCACTGCGATCCCCTAGCTATGTCATAAATTTTTGGGAAGGAGAGATTGAAAGAAAACGGTCGCTTTTACCCTTGAAATTACACCGCAACAAAGAGTTTTCTTGGTCAATGGCGTTGCGTGCGAGTATACTTGGGTTTGACTATTGTGAGAGTAAGCTCGTGTAAAGTGAAAAAAAAAAAACATTCCAATTGAATATCGTTGCAATGCCTCTTTAAAGGGAAACTGAAGCGGTTCTGTTTTTGAGGAAAAACACCTATATCGCTTTCATTTGGCCTTCAAGATCACGAGTATTGAGATAATTTTTTTTTAATTTCGTGTTTGGAGGTTGCAGAAATTAATTTTTAAAGTACCGCTGAAACCCCTCCTTCCCGGGCGCCACTTCATACGAGGAGTTTTCGGAATCCCTGCTCTCGCGCATCTTCAGCGCCGGTCAAAGCTATGCTCGTGCACGCTTGCTATTTTCGAAAAGGTCATAAAAGGCCGTGTTCCAAAATTTACTCGATCCTACGCCAGGTTAAGGGTTTTGTACCTTGGCGTTGTAAAACCTACTCGCGTCCTGCGTTTTTCAATCTGTGTTGTCACGTGACATGACCCGTCGGAGTAACTCGGATCCGTTTGCGTAAGATTTGGAACACAGCCAAATAGACGTCACGACTAGCGTCAGTGCGCAAAAATATACGGCAAGCTTGCAATTGCACGCGCTGCCAACAGGAGCGACATGTGCTTGGGGGCCCAAATATTCTAGTATGGCGTCACGACTTGTTGGAGGTTTTCGTGTTTTCTCGCGTTTCGTTACATCTTCGGGGAAAACGAACATGATATTAAGATTCACGAGATAAAAATACGACAAAATTCACCTCTATCTCGTTTTTTTTTTCAAGAAGTGTTTCAGCTTCCCTTTAATCTCACTTATTAAAGAGTCAATTGGAAAAAAATAGCTTGCTATAATCCGTTGCAACTCAAGAAGGTAGGGCGAGGGTAAAACGGGCCGGGGAGGAGAAAGCAGACAGAACGCTGGAGAAGAGAGGGGAAACCTCCTTCACTCTTTAGCGTTCCGTCTGCTTCCTCCTCCCTGGCCCGTCTTACTCTCGCCCTACCTTCTTGAGTTGCGACGGACTATAATTAGTATTTTTTTGTGTGTAATTTTTTATGTTCGCTTGGCTTGTAGTTAGTTCCCAAAAAGAGATTATTATTTCCGTAACCACCCAAGCTTTAAGGCTTCCTGAAATTATTTGCAGAAACATCCGGTATAATAGGCTATGATTTAAGTTAAAAAGTGAGTACTGCCGGAGTATGAATTTTTACGATAAACGGCGTTTTCGATAAACGGCCTTTCCGATAAACGGCGTTTCTCTAAACTGAGTCTCTTCTTTCTCTAAACCGTGCTTCGATAAAACGAGCCCGTTCTCTAAAACGCACACTTCCTGCTCGCAACTTCCAAATATGAAACACCCGAATAAAGAGAGCGACAGCCACCACGACCGCCATCCTGCTGAGTCTCCGACTCCTCTCGTGAAGGGAAACGGAAGTGGTCTCACAGTGTGGCCGGTGTTTTGAGACTACAGGAACTCAACGTTGTGTACGTTTAGCGAAATAAGAAGTGGAAAAAATTGGCGGTTGGAGAGTATATCTGAAAGGGTAACAAGAAGCTAGCGCCACTCTAAAGCGGAGCAAAAACATGTAGGCACCATAGGGCTAACCCGTCTCAGCTCAAGGCTGTATAAACAGTACAAAGCAAGCCAATTTTTTTTTTCGTTTGAGACTTCGTCTGTTTTGTTCAGTGTTTTGTCTTTTGTTCGTTACCCCCCCCCCCCCCAGTCTCTAGTTTGCAACTATGCTCAATTTATTTCTCACGTACGTAAATCGGGGAATCAGGGAGCGACTGAATGATTCCGCGCCGGGCTGCTGGCCGTACCGTTATGTAGATGACTACCTAATCATGCATGAAGAGCAGACAGACCCTGAGACTATCCTGCAGGCCTTCTCGTCGGGTCCCGCAGGCCTCGTCTTTAAAAAGGAGGACACCTCCGACGGAACTCTCTAATTCTTAGACCGGTACTTAGACCTTCGTTTGGCGATCCATCCCGGGGGAATCTGCTGGGAGTTTAGGCAAAGGACAGAAGAAGCCAGTTCCGCATTTCGCTAGCGCTCACTCCAAGACCGTTAATTAAACCAGGGCTTGTCAGGTCCCTTATGACGTCAGCGCGTTCTAGATCCTGCCCCCGTTATGCGGAGAATAGTGTCCGGCTGCAGACGCGGAGTTTGAGGAAGGCCGGCTTTCCCGACGACTTGCTGGACAACTCGCTCAAGAGGATAAGTTTCGCCCCTCCTACTCCAACACCGGCACCCAGGCAAGGGAAGGGAAAAGTGACCGTCATTGCTTATATACACAACACAGCGCATCGGCTAAAAGCGCTCGCGTCTAGATTCGAAGTAGGGGTGGCGTTCCGCTGCAAAATCAAACTCAGTTAACAAAATGGCTAATTGCACTCCCCTAAATAAGACCTGCTCTAAGATGCGCGGGCATCAGTTCGTCCCCTGTAAACAAGAGAGGGTCTACTCTATCCCGTTCACCTGCGGTGGAGAATGCATAGGCCGGGCTGGCAGGTGTATCAACGACCACCTGCGGGAGCAGACAGGCGCGGAGAGGCATTATGGGACACGCTGTCGGAAACAACGGACGGATGGAGATTCCTTGCTCTCTTGTGTCATGATGTAGCCGAAGAAAAGATGGAGGCGAGGAAAGGCAGCGCGTTGCCTTCTGGGGTTGGGAAACTCACTCTTACCTGGGAAGCTAGAGTCCACCGAGACTGAAAGGTAACGCAAATCATTGTCTGAAATGGGGAAGAGAACTTCCTCCTAACCCGTGCCCTTTCCCTCTCAAAAAGTTCTTTTTTCCCTCGCTTCAATTGGATCGGGGGCGACACGTGACCGTTGCGTTCTTATGACCCCGCGTGATTCGCTGGTCCGCGATTCGCTGGTCTGCTAGAAACCAACGCCATCACTGGGCGAGGCGTAGCGGTGGCTCCTTTGCTTACGGTTCGGCCGTTTTCTTTTTTCTTTTTTTTCTTTTTTACCAGGACCTCGACGACAACGCGATGCCATCATGCAGTGCTAAGGATTGCACAAAAAGCATTGCGAAAGAAGACCGTTTTTGCCGTCCCGACGGGAAAAGAAAATCTTCAGCGACGAAGATATTGTGTTTTAGTAAATCGTTTTGGCTCTCCCGCTACGCTATACGCTAGAGCGACGACGCTACTGCGAATGCGCGCTGCTAGTGGAAACACTGCGGAGCTGCGGAGGCTAGCAGAGGCGCGCTATCGGACCAAAATAGCGAGGTGCGTAGCGCGGCGTGCTAGCGTGGGTCTCGTGAGACCAGTCTTGGCGGGATAAGGGCTGGGAAAGCCAGCGAGGGACGCAATTGAAGATGGCCGCCACGCCGCGCCAGTCCGGTCTGTGTGCTTCGCGATCGTGGTTCTGAGGGGTGGATTACATCTTGCTTCTGCGAGAAATAGCCGCGACAAATCCGTTCCACGACTGCAACAGGTAGCGATTTATGGCTAACGTCAAGGAGTCTAAATAATAGGAGGGGGCGCGTTGCAATATTTGTGAAGCCTAGTCATAAAAATTTTAAACGATTTTGTGGCCAACGTGACCGTCGATCTCTCTGGCAATTGGTGCGCGCAGTGGCGTAGCCAGGGGGGGGGCAGTTCGGGGGTCAGAACCCCCCCTCCCGATATTCGGGGGGGGGCACTTGAGAGCTGGAGACCGCTTCCAGCCCGTACCAGTCGGTTCTCCTGCCTCCATTTTCACCATTTTGACATACTGAAAAAAGCAAGGATCTTTCGCATTGTTTCCTTATTTCACATGTGGGATTTCGCGTATTGTATCGTCGACGTGTGGCGATTGAATCTTCTTTTTCCGGCGTGTTTTCCTGTCACAAAAACCGGCCTGGTCCCGCCGGGCCACGCGTATTGTAAAGGGCGCCGCGTCGGCTGCCTGCGGGGCCATGTGGTCGCCGACTCGCCGCGGCTGGTGTGGCACTCCCTGGTTTGCGCTAGTTAGCACCTCGCCGGTCCCGACTGGGACCCTAACTTGACTTGTTTATGGCCTCTGCGACTCCCATTCGGGGGACGCTCTTGCTCGATGCTTGGGCGCTGCCACTTCTTAGAATCCGGAAACGAGTTTGCCAGATGCCACAGTTGAGCGTTTTTGGTATTGACTTTGTTTGGAGCTGGGGGCAACGAGTGTCTTCGCCGCAGTGACGGTCATTTTTTTTTGTGTGTGTGTGTGTGTGTGAGTGTGTCGCGATTGTAGGGGAGCGGGTGTGTTTTGTTTACTTTATAGCAAAGAGCACCGTTCGGTTGAAACTGGGAAACGGCGCGGCAGTCGACTTGGGAGGTTCGAGAGCGCAACCCGCTCTTCCTATCGGCTCCGGGCGTAACCTCGGGCACCGCGGTAAAGGGGAAGTCCCGTCTGGACACGGAACGTCACCTGCTTCTGTGATGCTACTCTGTGCGGTCTTCCTCTGCCGGAATACCCCAGTGCGTCGACCGTCCGTGACGCGACAGCGTCTGAAGCTAACAACCACCGCCTCTGGAGCACCGCGGCCACGTCGAGACAGAATCCATCGCAAGCAACCGACCTCAGGTGCTCCCACGCCTCTGCGAGCTTCGTCGTGCCGGACTGCGCCAAAGTGCAGATTACCCACCGGATTGCGGCACAACCTTCGTCCGTGAAATTCCAGAAAAAAATTACGAAGTAAAGCAAAGTGTCAGGAAACCGCGGACGACGCGGCAACTCCAAGACCATGGGGCGAAAAAGTAAAAGCCGGCGCCTGCGGCCTGCATACACTATCATGGAGATCTCCTCTCTTCCCCTGTGTAGGGATGGCGGGAAAGATCCCCTTCGAGAGGTAATAGCTTTTAGACCCCGCCGGCCTTGGTGCTTTCCAATTAAGGGCTCCCCGGATGTCTCATCCAGCTTCGACGAGTTTTCGGAAGGCGGCATCGGTCTTTGTGCTCTGTGTCACGAACCCCGCTAACCGCAGAGCATGGCATAGCGCAGAGCAAGTCGCCGTCCCCCGAGCGGGGGTGAGAAGACTCAGAAGAGCCCTTGCGGGCAAGGTCACTGGGTCGGGAGATGGGGGAATGCCCAGGAGCGGTAATTGAACCCACAAGCTCTGTCTGTCCGGTGCAACGCCTTAACGGCTAAGGCGCTGTCTGGACCAGCAGAGGTTGTGAACTCCTGGTTAATTTTTTCGCAAACTGTTTCCCCTTTGTCCTAAATAGAAAAATCAAAAAGTCGCCCTCTCCACCCTTCATTTTATATTGCAAAACTCGCAAGCCCTGGCGTCACTCTACAGTCAAGACCGGAAGAGAGGTTCCCGCTTGCAGCGTCGTCAAATAAATCTACGTCGGTGGAAGCAATCGCATTTGAATGCATTTACAGGGTGTCCCAGCTATCTCAAAGTAAGCTGAAAAAAAAAACGGAATGCTCTAGGTGAATGAAACTAACTGTTTGCTTTTAGCAGTCGTCTTGACACAGACAAAAAGACAGTGGGAGGGGGGGGGGGGGGTCGCCTCCTCGGGGCAGTGCGGCACCTCCTCGGGGCAGTGCGGCGCGGCTTGGCGCTTACCGATACCGGACAGTTGTTTTCTGCGGCGAGTTGGTCGCCTTTATGGTAAGGCTGGGCGTCGATTAAAAGTTTTAACCCGATTAATCGCCACCTTTTAATCGATTAATTAATCGATTAATCGGTCTCGTTAATTTCCATGCATAATATTTTTAATAAGTCAAAAAATAATATTTGTTTTCTGATTTTGCCCTTGCTGAACGTGAGGTAAAGGGCCTAATACACAAGTTTTATTATGAACCAACCTTGATGTGTAGTTAAGAACAGTTCGAAGGCACTGACACATTATTACTTCAGCTGCATGAGGCAAAAGGTTCGGTGATATTATCCGGCAAGAGCAACCTCCTTTGATTGTTCACAGTATAGTCTCTCTCTGCTGCGCTAAACGGACACTCAAACGCTGTTGAAGTGGCCGGGAGACGTGTAACCTTCTGCACCTTGTCAGGAGTTACAAATCTTGCCCCTACAGTTTACTTTAGGCTAAATTTTGACCTAAAGTTTGCCCTTTAGGTCAGAATGAGATAGATAACACCGTTTTACTTAGAACATAAACAGGTACGTAACAAGAAATGTAAGGTTCCGTCACTGGGCTGCGTTCCGGAGTTGTTTATGCCCGTGTCCCACTAGAGCGACAGACAGAAACAAAAGACAGTGACAAGCCTCAAACCCACGCAGCATGCTCGCGGTGGCAGCGAGCGTAGACTTTCCATTTTCCCGGGGTGGGCAGGCTGAAAGTTCCCCGGGGGGGGGGGGTGCTGCGCGTTATGTTTTCGCCAGAACTGGAGATTGAAGCTAACGCAAGCACGCTGGGATTCCATTTCCCACGTATTTTGTCAATAAAGGCAACGTGGGCGTTATTTTGTTTACATCCTACTACTAGAAGCTCGTTACATGGCACGTAAACAGCGTCTCGGAAATAATAATAATAATAATAATAATAATGGTTTATTTTCCAGTGCCCACAAACAACCTAGCGTTCTATTGTGTGGTGCACAAACATGGGTGAAGTATTATACATTTAAGACAAAATACAAATTATCAAAGACAAACTAACAACAAACACAAGCAAAAAAAAAAAAAAGATCAAGGCCCGGGCTCGGGGGGCTCTGCCCCCTGGATCTCGCCAGGGGGCACGAGCCCACGTTGCCCTCAATCCCCGCCCTATGCGCGGTGGTACCTTTGGCAGGCGTTTATACCTCGTTTCACCTTATGCGCGAGCGAAGGCAAAGCTGGAAGCGCGAGCGCGAAAGTTCCGTGCGTTCAGGCTTTGCTCGAGCGCGCGAGGCTGAGAGAAACGCAAAAGCGCTGGTCTCGCGCTTCTAGCTGGCTTCGCTCGGAGATAATGTGAAACGAAGTATAGTCGTTCGGTGCACGTGAAGTAAGCACGAGCGATTGCTTGCCAAGATACCCTCGCGTGCATGATGCTCGTGTTTCAGCATAGCATCCTTTATTCTACCACGGCCGGACTGGAAGCGCGCGCTCTCTTTCTCTTCTTACGGCCTTTGCAATCGCCCGACAGTCAATGGCATTTTTTCTCCGCATGTAGTTCACTTGGTTGCCGCCGAGGGCGCAACCACCTCACCTCACTTCACCCTACTCGGAGAGTCCCTGCGAGCTGCTTTGCGCTGGTGTTCGAGCTTCGTAGGTTGTTGTTTTGGCAACGGTTTATTGAACTTCGCTCCGATTTAAGTCACTCTACCGACAGGCAGTGTCATCAGCAAACTGCGCTCCCCTGTGACATGAACGGGACGGGACCTCTGTACTTGTCTGACTCCTCGCACGCCGTTGTCAATGCAGTCACTCAATGTGCTTGGCTGGTTTAATTTGCAACCAGTTCCTCAGAATACTTCTGATTAACCATGCAAAGACGGTTTCGTACAGAAACGAAAAATCAGCTGGATATGTGCACAAGCCCTCGAGGAAGCACTTTAGGCTGTAATATGCACTGTGCAAAAAGTTTACTACTACACCCTCGTCTAGAGCAGCTGACCGACTTCATGTGCGGCCTATGAAATGATGATGCAGACCACGGCAATAGATATATTGGGCCTGCTTACATTTCACGAGAGTGTACGAATTATTTAGCATTTAAAGTTCCTCCACGTAGAAGGGGTCCGTCTCCTCCTGTTCTTGAGTTGCAACAGAAGTCCTGGAGGTAAAGACGAGTATAGTTTTTCCGCAAATGCATTCGCTGTCTCTACTTACTACCTTTTACTCCCGAATCTCTCGGAAATGTGCGTCAAATATTCACCGTCTTGGGGCTTATCAGAAGCGCATTAGATAGTGACTGATGGTCTAAACGTAAGGATCAGGTGTCAAAGGCTATAAAAATTTCGGCCGGAAGTCGCGACAGCGCTGAGATACACTGTCAGACGCGCTCCGTGCAAACGGCAAAGGGTAGCCCAGGGGTGAGGTGACAGCGCCCCCGCGAATTGCGGCGGGAGGTGGCGATTGCCCCAATTGCAAAGGCCGTAAGAAGAGAAAGAGAGCGCGCGCTTCCAGTCCGGCCGTGATTCTACAAAGACTCCCGAATCGCGAAAGACTCTGGTTTTGAGGCTTGTCGTTGTGGTTTGCTTCTGTCTGTCGCTATAGTGGGACACGAGCATTACAAGGTTAGGTGTGGTCCCGACATGTTCATATGTTATGACCGCTTCACGAAACAAAAACGGGAATGTTAAAATTAGACTCTTAGTTCCGAACTTGCAGGTCGAGGTAATTTACATTGCCCTCTTTGGAAAAAAAAAAAAAAAAGCTCCAGCTTTCCGCGAGGCTTTTTTTTTTCGAAGTGCTTTACTCTTATTGATTTCCAGATTTAAAGGGGCCACGAAATTAAATAAAAATTTGGTTTTAGGCTAGTTGGTTCAAATCCATTAAAATATTACAAGGCGTGACTAAGCTGGTTTATGAGATTCCTTCTAGTTGCGGACAAGTTTCCATCGGTCAGACCAGCCGATGCCTTAATAAGAGAGCGCGGGAACACACGCTAGTCGGACGCAATGATTCGGGTGACCATCTTGCGGAGCACTGCGAACGATGCGGGTGTGAAACTTTGTTAGAGCACACAAGGCTATTAGGAGAGGGAAGAAGAAGATGGAAAGGAGATACATCGAAGCTTTCGGTATACACAAAGCGCCTGACAAATCCGTAAGCAGCCGTCCCTTTATCTGCTAAACAAAGAAATTGTGTTTCTTGAGGGCTGCGTGTGATGAGCGATAGGAACCTTTATCTGTTGCATGTGTTTAGGCGATGGGGATCGACAGTTTCACAATGTTTCGTGTTTTATTAAATCAGTTGGAAGTTGACGCTTGCCCGCGTCGTACGTGGTTCTTTTTTCGTCCTGTTCTGTTCGCGCCTTTTATCCTTTTATTCGACATGAAGTGAATTTTGGGCTGGGACAAATGATTTTACATTGGGGGTTTACTATTCACATATCGTTTAGTGGGCCAAAATAAAGAGGTTAGAAAGTCAAAAGCCAGCTTTTCGGTTACGAACATTTGGAGATATAGGGGACTATTTTGTACCTCATTTCCCTTGAAAGCTCTCCGCCTTTTCACTGTGATACATCCGCTGTACTCAGAGAATGTCAGTGTTACCTAAAGCATGTCAACGGTACCCAAAGCACGTCAGCCGACCCGAGCTCACGCGTTGCACACGAGAACTGCGTCACTCGGATGTACGCGCTCGTCAACAAATATTTGGATTCGCGTTCGTGGTCAATGAGTGCCCTAACCACGGTGTAAGATATACTCTTTAGGTGAGGACACGGCGGGGCTGAACGAGCGGCGCGAGGAATCAGATAGTGTTCGTTCGACGGGCATCCGAAAGGCTGCATTATTCCGCGGCCACCGTGCCCGCGGCTGACAGCGTCGCCGGCGGCCAAACGGCGAAACTCTGTGAGAGCGAAAAAATTGGTCTTTCTGCACGAGCGACAACCTCGCTGGAGCTCTGCGCGTGTGGAGCATGAGGCGGCACGAGCCGTCCTTGCCGTGCCCACGGGCCGACGAGTCCTCTGCCGGCGCCGAACTTTATCTGCACTGCGCGAGGAGCGCTCGCTGTCCTCACCTGAAGAGTATTATCTTACACCATGGCCCTGACGGAACTTATTAATGCGAATATTAATGCGAATATTAATGCGAATAGCATTCTTTGGATACTTCACGCACTTTTCGTCTATGTATCTATCTATCTATCTATCTATCTGGCTATCTAACCTCTTACGCCGCGGGTCGATAAATAAATAAAAAAGACCGGCGCCGGCTGGGATTCGAACCGTTGACCCTTTGATCAGCAGGCAGACGCGCTAACCACAGAGCTATGAAGGCAGTTTTTTTTTTTTTTTTCTTTAATACATGGAAAATTGCAATTTAAAGATCGAATTCTATATACACACAGTGAATGTTATATACATGAGGATGGAGGTGGTGGATGAATATGTTCTTCTGGTGATCAGTCCTTGATGAACATAATGACTGTAGTCGCACTCGTACTGCACTCATGTTTTCACTCTGGGTACTATACACTTTTGCAGAAACAGAGAGTACAAATTCGTCATGGCATACACTTATACAAATTCCTAAGGCAAGCACATTTCAAGCGCGTTTCGTATGAAACACCTAATTTGGTTATGTACCAATGTTGGCTCCTTTCACTATATTAAAAATCAGGAAGTCTTAGACAAGCGTCAAACAGGGGAAACCAGTCGGGCACTGGTGGGTGGGCTTCATAAACACTTCTAACTTTTGCAATTTCTTCCAGAAATATGGATTTAGTTGTGCGTGGAATGTCAGCGTTTCTGTCGATCATCCGGCATCGCCATAGACTGTGTAAACCAATCAGCATGAATAAATCATAAGGGATACTTGTTTCGGTCGGGACGTATAAGTAACGAATACTGTGATCAGTTAAGTCAATATCTTTTTTTAGGGTTCTTTGGAGTACATCCCAGAAGAAAATCGCATCTGTACAGTAGATAAAACAGTGCTCTATTGTTTCCGGCTGGTGGCATAACCGACAGTCAATTGACCAAGGCACAAAGAAACCGCGTTCCTGGAGCCACCATTTGACTGGAAGCGTTGACGTGTGTAGTTTAAACATGAACGTTTTAGTGCTTGGAGATACAGACATGCGTTTTACACGTTTTAGAACGTCCTGTCCTTCTTGGTTACCGAACATAGATCTATACAGCGGAGCTGGAAAAAAACTCTCGATCAACGCCTGTGCTAACCGCTTTCTGGGTACTTCAAAAAGATAGTCTAATGAAAAGCGGACTTTTAAAAACAAGAAGGTATCGACTACCTCTTTCCAGAAACCCCAGAGGCCGCTTGGAGCAGAGCTTGTAGTAGAAACGATAAGAAAGGGTAAATGGTGAACCAGTTTTCTTTGAACAGCCATGAGAAGAAACGGGTGGGATAAATTCCTGAAGAAAAACAATCTTGACACCAGCTGGCGCACAAATAAATGTGCCAGGCCCAGGCCACCAGATTCCAAAGGCAGGAATAAATTATCGCGCTTCATGCGTTCCCAAGGAGAACTCCAGATAAATGTAGCGAAAATTCGGTGAAAAGCTTGAATTTTAGAGCGATTACAATGCAGTACTTGCAAAACGTACATAAGTTTGGATATTAAGAAGGTGTTACAGACGGCTGCTTTAGCGAAAATTGACATTTCTCGTGCCCTCCATGCCAGCGATTTACGTCTAATTATAGTTACGGCGGTGCTCCAATATGGATCGGTAGAACGAGTTTGGTCGAGGGGAACACCAAGGTATTTGAAAGGACAGCGATTCCATGAAATCCCACCAAAGCACTTTGGAGTAGCTGCCCACGCTCCTATCCAAAACCCGTTTGATTTTTCTGCATTCAACCTTGCCCCAGTTAGGTTACAATACTTCTCCGTTACCTGAAGTGCTTCTTCGACACTCGCCTTATTTGAACAGAATAACGCTACATCGTCAGCGTATGCTAGTAGCTTCACCTCTGCGAAGCAAAGATGATAGCCACGAATAGTGTCTTTATTGATGATACTACGGCATAAAGGTTCAAGATATAGGGCAAAGAGTAGTGGTGAAAGTGGACAACCTTGTCTTACCGAGGATTTTATAAGGATAGGTTCAGATAGGGAGTTATTTACAATTAGTCTTGTGGTGCTGTTCTTGTAACATAGCTTAATGCCCTTTATTATCGTGGTCCCTATGTTTACGTGAGAAAGCAGCCTGAATAAAAAGGCGTGGCTAACTCTGTCAAAGGCTTTGGATAAGTCTAGTTGGACTATGGCTACTTTATTTTGTTCGTCGGATACTGAATCTATTACGGACCTTGCAACATGTATGTTCATTTGAATATTTCTTTCGCGTATACCGCAAGTTTGATGAGCTCCGATTAGATTGTCTATTATGAGATGTAAGCGTTCATTTAAAACTTTTGCGAAGATCTTATAGTCAACATTGCAAAGTGATATAGGCCTGTAAGCCTCGATCTTTTTCAAAGCTAACGTGTCTTCTGTTTTGGGTATAAGCACTGTATGTCCTTCGTAAAAGGTTGGCGGTAGTGTTTGGTGCTCATATGCGGCTTTGAATACATCAAGGAGGAATGGACTCAGCAGGCATGAGAATTTCTTATAGAACTCAGCGCCCAGGCCGTCCGGGCCTGGAGTCTTATCTGACGGTAGAGCTTTTATGGCAGCTTGTGTTTCTTCCAAGGTCAGAGGACTTTCAACACTCTCTTTCTCTCTGTCTGTTAAAGATGGCACGCATTCTATAAGTTTCTGTATGTCTTCGCTTTCTTTGGTCTCAATACTCTTTCCAAAAAGATCATTGTAATGATCTTGGAAAGCTTCTATAATGCTTTGCGTTTCAGTGCGGACGCTACCTTTGTGGTCTATTTCGAGTATTTCTTTGCTTAGAGCATATCTCCTTTCATCATCAAAGGACCGGCGTCCAGGCGTCTCTCCTAGCAAATACTTCTGCGAGCGCGATCGGATCACCGCGCCTCGATATTTCTCGGTATCGTATCTTTGTAGCTGTGTCTTGGCCATGTTAATCTCCTCAGTATATTCACCGGGATTGAGGCTTTCAAGCTCATAAAGCTCTGATAGCATCGTGAGCAGGCTTCGTAGCTCTTGCTTTTTCATAAACGTAATGGAGCTTGAGCGTTCAATTGCCCAATTTTTAACTTCTTGCTTGAACATGTCCCATTTGGAAAACACGTGTAGGGAAGCGTTCTGTTTGACACGGGAAAGGATAGCGGGAATACCATCGGTGAATATTTTGTCGTTTAAGAGTGATGTGTTTAATTTCCACAGGCCCCATTCACGACGTAGTGGGGGTTGTTTCTTTGTCCCAAAAGTTGCCGATACAAGGCAGTGGTCTGAGAAGAATATAGGTTTCACTGCGTAATCAGAAATAGTATCATAAAGGTCTCCAGTGACATATATCCGGTCAATTCGAGCGTGAGAGGAGCGTTGGAAATGTGTATAGTGTACCCTGCCTCGTTTTTGTTTTCCGATGTCTACTAAGTTGTTATCGCTCACAAGAGATTGGAGTACGGCTGCACTAGGGTCGAATCTAGTCGTTAGTTGGGAGCGATCGTTTAAATGTAGCACACAGTTGAAGTCTCCCAATAGAAACAGTTTTCTATCTGTGTCGATGTATGGTGTTAGAAAAGAAAAGAAAGTTTTGCGCGCAGTCACATTATTTGGAGCGTACACGCAAATAATGCGCAATTGAATGTTTACATGGTCTAGATCGCAAGATATAAAGCGCCCTTCCTGGTCGGTAGTGAGAGAAGCAGCAGTTAAACCCAACCCCTTCTTTAGAAACAAAAAACATCCAGCAGATGTGCCAGATGCATGAGTGACACACACTTCGAAATCTTTCAGGAAGGGTTCCAATGCGATTTCGGTTTCTTCCTGGCTGCACACTTTTGTTTCCTGCACAGCTAATACATCGATCTTCTGCTGGACTATTAGTTGTAGAAGTTGACACTGCTTTCGTTTAGAGCTGAGACCTCTCACGTTTAAGGTGGACACGCGAAGTTGGAGGGTGCTGGACATGCGATCATTTATGGTCGGGCGCTATCGCCCGTTTGCTTGTCTTCAACAAGCTTGGCGCCAGGGGGCGTCTTTGAATACGGCTTACGTCGAGCAGCGCCCAGTCTCTTTTCATAGGCCTTTGCTCTAGTTATAAGGCCGTCATTTAACCCCACGTTGGTAAGCGCTTCTAGTTCAAGAATTGGGTCTTGTACCTCATCGTTTTCCTCCGTTTCGGTGTCTTCCAAATTAGCCTCGGTGGTTGTCTCGTTCTGTTTTTCGTTCGTGAAGGCGTCCATATTTGTTGGAGTCGGGGCGGTTGTCGGGGTGCTGTCTTCGGCTGCAGGCGAAACGGTGATTGGGTCTTCGCTAGAGGTAGCGGCCGACGAAAGGTTCTCTGGCACATCAGGTTTTATGGAGGCCGGTTGAGATCCACCGTCCTGAGCTGCTACCATCGCAGAGACGTCGCCATTAGGGTCGACAACTTCGCTTACATCCATGAGGTCCTCTGTTGTTGATTCTTCGGTTGTCCCCAACCTCAGCCTGTCGGCGTAGGTCATGACACAGTCCTCCGGTTTATGTCCGTGCCGTCGGCATTTCGCACACCAGGGAGTCCGGCAATGGCGGCGGATGTGGCCCACTCGATGGCATCGTAGGCACGAAGGAGGCCGACCTGAGATAAGAAGTAAGCTCTGGCACCCAAAGATGGTCATCAGGTGTGGAATCTTGTTGACGTTAGTGTCGTCTCGAAGGGTCAGCTGTACTTCACGGTTGAGGGTTTCCATGTCCTCCATTCCTTCACATCTCCACTTTTCTCGCACTACGGAGCGTACTGTGCCGTAGGGTTCCAGCGCTTCAACGATTCTTCGGTTTTCCATGTAAGGTGGTAACCAAAGCAGTCTGATCTTCACCTCCTTTGTCTCTGGATCAACAACGAGACATTTCCGCCCTTTCACCTTCAGGTCTTCGCAGGCGACGAGCTTTGCTTTTGCAAGAGAAGTCGCACACTGGACCATCCACACATGAGACATTTGGTACTGTCCCATGGCGATTATATCCTTTAGATCAATGATGCCCTTGAGGGCATCTCTGAAGTCCGGAGCTCGGTATGGTCTGGCATCGAGATCCCCATGAAGGAAGACAGAATTTAGAACGAGGTTACCTGTAGGCAGACGTGGCATCAGAACACGGTAATTGTCCATTGCAGTAATGGTAGCATCTGAATCAGTAGACTGAATTCCTCGGCCAGAGGCCGATTTGGTTTCTTGGACGGAGAACATGAAAACGCAGCCTTTCGCTACGGCGTCTTCTTCTTTCTCCAGCTATGAAGGCAGTCATTCAACGCACTCTAAACGGTTGTTTATATCTTTACCATAGGACGCGCTTTGCAGCGCTGTCACAGCTACCGGTGCGCGCGCGTTCCATGCACGAGGGCTCATTCCGCTCTCGTGAGGCTGAGCACGGCCGCTAGCTCACCCTCTCCCGCGCTCGGGAGAGGGTGATGTAGCGGCCGTGCTCAGCCTCACGAGAGCGGAATGAGCCCTCGTGCATGGAACGCGCGCGCACCGGTAGCTGTGACAGCGCTGTAAGCGCGTCCTATGGTAAAGATATAAACAACCGTTTAGAGTACCGTTGGTTGAGACTAGCTGAGACGCCAGAAAGTCTGGTCGGTACCATTTTGAGTGTTTGTGCGTATGGCGCGTGCTTTGCTCGCCTTCCTAAGTGACACAAACGCACGTGCTGGGCTGCGGAGATCGTGCGCAGGGCTGTGAAAGTGTCAACAAATTTAGAATCGCCTCAAGAGTGGGCTGGCGTATCTAGAGTGTGCCGGCCACCTGACGAACGCGCATAACTCCGCACCGTTTGATGCTATTCGCATTAACGTAGATAATCATTCCCAAAGGATGGGTTCTGCTGATTTTTATCACTTGCGAATGACAAGTTATATGTTGTGTTCAAAAAGCACGGTGAAAGCTTCGAGTCATCGCACCAATGCAAAAGCATGTCACGACCACGTGATTTCTCAATCCGCTTTTGAGTTGAGGATTAAAGCTAAGGAGGAATGAAAACTAATTTCATGACTCCTTTAAGCGTATTACAATATGAATATAAATGCAAAGGGGGGGGGGTGTATTACGTGAGTGGGATGCTCTGCTAATCTTTGAGGATGTCACTTTCAGCTGAGTCATTCGGTGGTTATTTTTTGTCTCAGCGCCATGGTAGCGTGATAGTGCTCATAACGGCGCGGAAGGTGCTATCGCCCCACTTACCGAATTAGAGAACTACAAACAGCAGTAAAGCACGTGAATAATAGGCAGTTTCATGATACTCCTAAAACAATGTGGTTTCGGAACAATTCTTTTTAAAATAAATGCCACCAAAACGGCGGTCGTCGCACAGAGCTTCGCCTAAAGGCTAGCCCACATGGCGCGTTTTTCTCCGCGTCTGCGTCGCGTCTGCGCCTGCGTTTTGACGTCACTTCCGGCGCCGGGTCGAAACGCAGCGTTTTTAGGCGCATTCCGGCGTATCTGGAGGAGCCACATATTTTGCGTCTAGGCGTCGCGTCTCCCGCTGCGTCCAGAAGGCAACAACCAATGAACGGCCGTGTTCACTAGTTGCAAGGAGCGTTTGAGTTTTCGCCACTGTAGGACTGTAGTTTTAGCCACAGACCTGACGACAATGGCGATAATAATAATAATAATAATAATAATAATAATAATAATAATAATAATAATAATAATATTTTTATTTGCACAGATTGCGATACCCACTAGGCAGGGTGCAAGGGTAGGCAGAAAGGTTGATGAGACCCTTGATGAGACGCAGCTAGCCCGCCGCCAAGTAGGGAAAGGGATACGGGAGAGGAAAATAAATTCAAACACTCAAAACAGAAAGATACACGTGTAAAAACGGGTAACAAACCTGTGCCATTCCAAAACAAAGCAGAGCAAAGCGCGCGCGGGCGCGCGCGTACACACACTCACACACACATACGCGCGCGCACGCGCGGAGTTTACTCGCAGCAGGGCGAACATGGGTAGTTACGTCCTTCCCCCGCGGTCCTGCGGGGACGGAGAACTCCAAAACAACGCGGCGGTGGCGCCCTCTACTAGCATCCACAGAAAGAGTAACATCTTTGGCGGGCATGCTTTAAGAAAGCTAGTTCTTTGCATAAAAACAAACGGAAATAAACTCTTTTTGTAGAAACCTTTATTGGAGATTGGTACAAAATAGAAGGCACGGGATGGTTTTAAAAAATTAGTTTACAAGGTTTCGCGGCATAATTACTATTGTTTTTATACAACCATGGCTCACCGGAGATTTCAGGTAGCGCGTCCCGAGCTGGGTGCGTGCTGACTTCTGTATTTATTCACGGTACTTCCGCATGAGAGACGGTGGTTGGCAACCATATCTCTTTTACCTTGTATATTTCGGCTACGATATTGCCGATTAAAGCCAAAATAGAAGAGTAACAGTTGACGCTATCGAATGCGATACTCTGAGCCAGTTGAAACAGCTGTGCAGTTTCCTCAGTGGCCGCGGCGGGAGAAATGGCGGCGTTGGGATCGCCGATAGTTGCGTTCCATTGCACGGATCGGTGCAGCTTCTTTGGGGAATGTTCCATGACAGTATACTGAGTTCTAGTAACGTTGGCTGTACTACTGTTCCGCTGTAAGGTGCCCGCAATAGTTACCAAAAGGCTGCCCGACTGTTTCCTAATTGTTGCGAGACAAGTGAGGAACACCCGCAAAACTATGCCACGCGGCTGTGGCATGACAGACTCTAGCAACAAAAGCAAGACATTGTTGCCCCGATCATGGGGAAGCACTGTCGCGAGGAGCGCTGCCTGGTCATGCAGTGCAAATGTTGAGAAGATGCATGCGGCAACAGTTGGCAAAAACTGATGTACAGCTGCAGTCCCGTTGTGGCACGCAACGTCTGCCGAATAGGTTTGAGCAAACGTCAACCAACAATGGTGTCCAGTGTTTCCGCAACAATTCCTCGACACATCTATCCCAACCTAGCGCGAAACTGTTGTGTCGTATACGGTTGGAACACTTTTGGAAAGCAATGTTTGGCGACTGCATTCTGGCAGTGTAAACGCAAACTGTTTTTGAATCTGCCACGGGAACAGTTTAGCAACATCAGGACAGCACACGTTTTGCTGGGTAAAAGCAATGCTTCGGTAACTGTTGCGAGCATGAAACAATCAACGGTTGACCGACACAGTTGCCGCAGTGCTTTAGCAGCGGACACTTCTGCAGTGTTATGACTGTTGCTACAACATTGTTGCGCGATTGCAGTAAAACTGTTTCCATGTTGCGAAACTTTGTTGCGCCGACTGTCTCCACAACATAAATTGTTACCTGGGTCCTTGACTGTGAATTTTCGTCGTGTGTCGCTATGATAACCCTGCACGTACTAGAAGGGAAGATCCACCTACTCGTGTGGCGATGTCGTGGCGGCACTCTCAAGACAGCAGAAACGCGCGTGCCGTCGTGTTTGTTTACTTCGACTACAGTGGTGCTTTCTAAGCATTTGTGTCCTCGAACATCGCCCGGATTTCTTATTGGGCGCATGTCATGCGTGTGCTCAAGTTCAAGGTATTACTGGCGCGTACCGTATAAAGGATGCGAATTTTCACGCGTTTTCATCACCGAAAAAAGTGATTAGTGTTAGCAATCCTGAACGCTCGTAACGTCTATCTGATCACGAAATCATATTTCTATGTTGCTATATCGCTGCTAAGATTGCATTGTCTTTTATAATCGTAGAAAAGGCGTGTGGCGATATTTGTACTATTGCAATGTCGTGTATTAGAGTCGTTATCGTCCAAGACGGCGTACTGCATCTTTTTATTTTTTTTTCATCCACTGTAGCCTGCAAGCCTATCGAGAAAAAATAATAATAAAGCTTTTGGCTATAAAAAACTGTCTGTCTATATTCTGTTACGGCATTGAGTAGCAGTGCGTCCCCTTTTTAGAGGGGCCGCTGAAACAGCTGACGGCGGCGTATAGAAGCGGTCGCCGTGCTAACGACCCGCTTAGCTTGTTGTAGTGTGTACGCGCGGCGCTGAGCGGTCGCTCCGGTCGCTCCGGTTGCAACGGACGCAGTCGTAAATACGCGCTCGTTGCACATGTCTGAACCAGCCTTCCCTCCGTCCTCCCGAGGCGAAAGTCAACATGGCGACATCGCTTGACATCACCAGAGGTAACGCTGCGATGTCAAACGTTGGTTTGGTTAGGACTTGCCCAAACCGCAAATCGAAGAACGCCCGAAAAGGTCTGCGTTTCGTCGTCCTCGGAACCCGAACATGACTCCGAAGCGCTGCTGTCGTCCACATCGCATGTCGGAGTGGCGTCATAGGAAATCATCCTCAGGTCGGCAGTCCGCCGAAGAATTTCAACCTCTAACGGCGTCAGGTCCTCCGAGCGTAGAGAACACCGCCATGATCGAAGCTCGAATGACAAAGAGGTTCGGCCGATGCGGCTACCTCGGGATCACTGCGCGACGGAGCGTCGTCCAACGCCATTGGTCCGAGATCCTTTTGATAAGCGTGCGAGGACCAATGAGAGTGGTTTCGTTTTCGGATGGATCCGAGGTTTGGCGGCCTTCAATTACATTTTTATTAAAGAAATAATCACCGCATGGCTATACCTTTTGGTTTTTAGGGATACTTAGGGCGCCTAAATTCAGCTGTCATCATCAAAACACGAACTCAAAAACCACTTGAGTGTCCCTTTAAAAAAGCGAATTTTCGGTCGATTTAAATAGACTAGCCGCTATTGGAGACACCCGATAATCTGTGGGACTCTAGAAACCAGTGCTGGCGGAAACGCGTTACAAGTCAGGGCGTTACCGATAAGGTAGTAACGTACTCGCTACTCTTTCATACAGCAACGGCAACCGTACTTACGTTACTTATTTCGAGTAGCGTGTGACATAGTCACGTTACTCCTACATATTCTTTCCAGGACTTTTAGGTACTAAGCAATTAGTGTTTTGGCGCTTTTTCTTTTTCGTTTTTTCTCATGAGTATTTAGGTGGAACTGTAAAAGGAGAAAAGCTAAGTATGCTCAGTTTCTGAATGGACGTAATGGTTCTTGAGATATGGCGCCTATGCATAAATGTAAAGTCAAAAAGCAAAACGCGTGAATTCATAATTTAGAAAAGGGACACGTTTACAAATCTCTGGAATTACAAAATTAAAGCGCAGCACTTGAGGTATCTTGACTTTGCGATATACTGTGCTAGAGATTTAGTGGAATAAATATCTATACTTAGGTTGTTGAAACCAGCTGAACTAACAGAAAAAGTGTTAGGAAGGGAAGGAGAAAAGACGTCCGTTCGCTGGACTACCAACTATTTATTGACCCTCCTGTTCTTCTTCTAAAGGGGTTGTGGCTGTCCTTTTCACGTGTTCTTCTTTTTTCTTTCTTGATCTTCCTGCAGCATCATGGGCATCTGCGTCTCGCAGGAACTTCTTTTCACTTTCCTGTTGGGCAATAGAGGGTGAGCTGACACAGTGATCTTTTTTTCTTCAATGGCTAAGGCCTCAAGTATTTCTCGGGCGAACCGGTCTTCGTGGTGAGCTAGGATGGTTACTGTTTCGAGCTTGGCCTCGCACATGCATGCTCTACAATGAGCTGCCAAGTGTCCTGGTGCAGTCAGGTTTCTTAAGTTAGCTGCATGCTCTCGCGCTCGGTCCTTTATACAGCGTCCCGTTTGTACAATATAACTACGTCCACATGGCAGTGGTATGCTGTATACGACTCCTTTGTCGCATAGGAACGTATTCTCTCTTGTGTTTGGTGCTACAGCTGCCTGTATTGTTAGCCTGGGCTAGATTTACCTTCCTGCACATTGCGTGTGCCTTGTTGGGTGCCGAGCATACAACATTTACGCCTTGTCTGCTTGCGATCTTTTTCAACCTATGAGTTACCCCATGAATATATGGGATCACCGCAAAAGTGAACGTAAGATCTTCTTTGGCGTATCGAGGTCACTGCTTTGACAAGTTTTTTTATGTTGCGGCAAATCTTTTCGGAAATGGAGGCCAGGAAGGGTTTCGGATATCCGGCCCTTCCTGGACGCTGCATAAATGACCGAGCGCGAGAGCATGCAGCTAAGTTATAAAACCTGACTGCACCAGGACACTTGGCAGCTCATTGTAGAGCATGCATGTGCGAGGCCAAGCTCGAAACGAAAACCATCCTAGCTCACCACAAAGACCGGTTCGCCCTAGAAATACTTGAGGCCTTAGCCATCGAAGAAAAAGAAGATAACTGCGTCAGTTCACCCTCTATTGCCCTACAGGGAAGTGAAAAGAGGTTTCTGCGAGACGCAGATGCCCATGATGGTACAGGAAGATCAAAGAAGAAGAAAAAGAAGAAGACATGAAAAGGACAGCCACCCCCCATTTGAAGAAGATGAGGAGGGTCAATAAGTAGTTGGTAGTCCAGCGAACGGACGTATTTTCTCCTTCCCTTCCTAACACTTTTTCTGTTAGTTCAGCCGGTTTCCACAATAAGTATGTACAACCTACTAGCTCAGCTCCTTCCCACTGCAAAATATCTATACGTGTATATATAGCCCTCGTACTGCTGCGCGTATAATACATGTTATATATATATTATTTTGATATTATATTTACATAAATATATAAATATATTAAAATGAATTATTTATTATAATATTACTAATGCAAGGAAAAGAAGGGGAGCGTATGGAGCAGGAGGAGGACCGGGTACGGAGGACCCTCCCCTCCTCCTCCTGATATCCTGTTCCTCCTGCCCTTCCAATCCGGTTACGCCAACGGCGACGGCGACGCCGACGCCGCAATACACGGGTACGAGCTACTAAGAGCTGCGCTCTAATATATATACAGGCTGTTATTTGTTACATTTACAGATTTGTATAAAACAAGCCTTGCAAGCTACACTCATGTCGTTTGTGCGTGTGAGTTATACGACCACGGGGAGAGGATGTGGGTGGTTATTCTTTACGATGAGTCAACTAATTAATTAAAATTTGTTAATTAACTTTTTAATAAGTAAAATATACATATGGCTCCAAATAAAAACTTACTGAGCGTCATCGAAAACCACTATATTAGTCAATTTTAGAACGACTTGAAGCTCGTGGGGAACTCGGGGGCGCACCAAGGTCACCACTCGTGAAGTAGGTGCAAAACTAGCAGTGGCAAAACGCGGATGTTTAGATTATCATCGCGTTGCAGGCAAGCGTGCTGGATTCATTGAGCGACACCAGTCATTCCTGCTTATACGAGGAAGCTAGGTTCTTATGAGCTTAGGTCACTTTTTTATTCTGAAAGCAATAAAGGTGTTCAGAGAAATATTTACGCCAGGAGGCATGTTTTACTTTTGGATCGAAACGGAAACTAACCTCTACTTTGGAATTTACTTCTCGGTTTAGATGCTAATTTCGAATTCTTTCATAACTCAAGATGTGTCTCGGAGCGCAATTATTGAGCTAAATGTTATTGCGGAGACTATTATTTTGTGACATACGTATCTAATCCATACACTTCAAGATATTTTGAAGGTTAAGTGTCCCTTTAAGGACAGGGTCTTTAAAGGGAAACTGAACCTTTATGTTACCTTAGACAATATTCTATGTTACGTCAGGGGTATCATAGAATATTATATTTGTTGAAAAAATCAGTGCAGTTTTTGTGTATCCTTCCGGCCTTTTCTCGCCAAGACATTTGTCCTGTGAAATAATGAACTGCGGGCCTTTTAATGTGTTTTGCTGTATATAGATGATCAATTACTGTAATATTAGTAACAACACAAGATTTGACAAAATCAATTCAAATTGTTCAAAACATCGCCACGGGCGAGGATTTTAGGATATGTTCTTAAAAGGTATAAATTAAATAAAAATGCTGTTCTCACTGCAAAATTACAAAGAGGGAATCCGAGCCAGACAGCTGAAGTGTGTATTTTTTAAAGCAACGCGTGGCACATAGAACTTTGTATTACATCCAATGTTTGACTGTTTTTCTATCTCGATAACAATATCAAAGTTGTTCCTACTTTCGAAAAAAAAAACTAACTTTCTGGGAGACTATTCTGGTTAAATTGCGTATTTTTGTGGTCGTCGCGTGAAAATAGGGCCTACAGTGCTGAAATTCGTATTGATATTTTAATACATAGTTTTTCAAGCTCTAACATAATATGTTTCGTGTGACATAATTTCAAACATGCCAGCAAGTATGGCAATCAAAAGGGTATAGATTACGATCACCGGTGACAATTGCGGCATTTTAATTAACAATTAAAAAAAGAGTCTAAAATCAATGGATACAATTATAAGAAATTTATGTAAAATCTACAATAATTGAGGGTAAAGCATATGGCGCTATCAATGTCGTTACTCTAGACAGTAGGCAAAACTTCCAAAGTCGTTGCCAATCCCCCGGAAGAAATGCCCTCCCCCATTTTTTTAATTACCAGCTTTTTTAGGATAATTAGTTTTTCTATATTTACGTGCCGTCATTTTGCCAATATAAGCCTTTTTCAATTTAAAGGAACGCCTACTCGCTTGCACGTCTGCTCACTGCAGCACATTTCCTTAGCGTTTGACATCGGTGAAACAGATGTGACTTTTAGTATTGCGTATGCGAGCGACCGCACAGCACTCTCTGTTTGCCTTAGCGTTGGTCCACACTGCGCGTGCGCGGAGCCCGAAATTGCGGTCTTGGACTGGAGCACGGAGACGACGGGCATGCGTGGAGTACGCAACTCTAACGAAAACGCTCATCGCTGGCGTTTGGTTCTATACTCACACCTAAATTCTCTAACACGACACAACCCCATACCGGCAGAAGCACTCTATGGGGACAGTGAGGAATGTTGTTTGCATTCGGAAATGACATTTCGCTAGCCATGACCCCGAACTGTTCCGCCGTGAACGCTGAGCAGGAGACCCGGGGAACCTCACTAGAGCGCTCCCCGTTTCCGCCGCGGGAGGGCGAGCGATGAGCTGGAGACGCGAATAAAGGGATATTCATACGCGGGGATGTTTTTGGGGCGAAATGTGTGTGACGTCAGCGATCAGGGGAACCAGCGGGACACCGGCCCCAGCATTCCTCGGCCCCAGCATTCACGCGGACGGCGTGTGATTGAGAGGGGTGCCAGTGCTGCAGAAAAATTTAGCTGTCGAACTCTAGAAAAGCGGTGCGAGCAGATGAGGCAGAAAAATTGGAGGTCATGACGTTTATGTGTAGAAATTTTCGGTGCGGTCTTTTTGGTGCGCGGACGTTTCGTTGTAAGGACATTTCGGTGTACGCGTTCCTTAGGTTCACGGATGGTTTAAATACGTCTTGTGTTTAGAAATCGATAGTTGAACCTCCAGACATTGCGAACCTTTGTAACCTTAAATGTTTCATTGCATGAAAGGTACACGATGTATTGACAGGGATTACACAATTGTCTTAATTTTGCTGTGTTTTGTTCATTATAAATTTTAACAAATATGTACTTCAAGAGCAAACATGAATTGCGTCTCCAAAACAACATTAATATATTCAAAGTTCTTAACGTCGGGGAGAGATATGTGAATACTTTCTGAAGGTAGACATTATAGGAGGCCAACCAAATTCGTGCATTCTGAAAAAAAAGAGAAAATCAATGTGCTTTTGTTTCGACGGGCATTGATGTAATTTATGGGTATATTAAGACTCTGTTTAGTTTTTGTTCAGATAAAACTAAATTATTGCACAAGTGAGTAACCCTATATATACCGGAAGCAGTGTCAAGAGAGGACTAGCAAGCCTCAGAAAATTTCCTAGTCATTTTGTGAATAAACATAGCAAATAAAGTACGTGATATTTGTAGTGGCAATGATGAAAGTCCAATACGGAGATACCACATGAATATTGTATCAAGATGCCATAAGCAGTATGGTGGTAAGATATGCGACGTACACCCGCCGGCAATATGAAGGTGAGCACCTTACCTGGTTTCTTGCCTGTTTTACGGCTCCCTAAAGTTATATAAACTCTCAACGTCTCAAATGGTACGTGGCCAAGGGTCTAAACTTTGCGTTCTAGCCCTCTTCTGGAACAGAGCTTGCTCCAAAACTTGCAGGAGCTTCAAAAACAAGAAGAGGGCTGTTCACCTTCATATCGCTCACGGGTGAACGTTCAGAGACAATCAATATATAACCAAGATTTCAAATGATATTCACGAAAATGTCCGTGCACCGAAATATCTACGCACGAAAATATCCGTGCACCATAAAGTCCATGCGCCAAAGCGGCGTACACCGAAAGCTTCCTGCACCGAAAGGACCGCACCGGGAAGCCTTACACCAAACATCCCTGCACCAAAATGTCCCAGACCCAAAAATAAAGAATTACATACAACGATGTTACCAGATAATGGCTTTTAGATACAGACGATGAACTGCGTCCTGCTAAAAGAAAAAAAACATGTCGGTGAAAGGGTGAATTTAATAATGAGCGTGGAATCAAAACCATTTGTATGGGGACGATAGCGATACGGATGGAAGCCTCATTCGAGAATTCACAACAGGAATGTTCACCAAGCCGATGACATGCGCAAGCCAGAACAAGTTAGGTGATCCTGATGCCACCGACGGTATACCGCAGTGTAGAATCTGTAAAGTTGCCAGACGCGCGTACAAATTATGGCCAATCGCGAAAATACCCCCTTCCAAGGTAGGGGCTCCTTGTGCAGCCCAAACAAATGCTACCCTATCCCTCAGGGAAGTCTAAGTCTGCGCGCCTCCCTACAAAGCGTGACGGAGAAAATGGAGGGGCTTCTCCTCCGCGCGGATAAGGAGAAACGAAACACAGAGAAAACCTCAGATAAAACTCCACGACCCACACCATTGAGGGAACAATTATACAATAGACGGATCTCATCAAGCGTTCGGCACACGCGTGACTCTACCATCAATGTAGTTCACGGGAAGCAAGCGCCCGTGATTGAGGCGAATCATGTGGTATCGTGCTTTGCACGCCAAAAACTCCAACGGGGTGGCGCACGCGCAAAAAGACAAAAGTTCCCTCGATACCCTACGGCAGCCTCAGCCTAACGGAATTGGCTGTGGAGATCCTGGTTCTTCGGTGTTCACCTGGATACTTCGGGCAAAATTCCGCAACAAGTGTAAGAATGAGGCTTCACTACGGGTTGATTCGTGTTTACATGGCATTCTTGGACCATATCTGGCATTTTGTGAATTATCTGGAAAGCAAGAAAAAAATCATCGCGACGCCAAAACAAATACCTTGGCACTAACCAGCACCTTAGATTGAAACCTTATCAGGACCAAGTTGGCCACTATGATTGCGAAACTTGGGCAATGCTTGCCGTTTCTCTTGCGGGCTGACTGAGCAACCACTGAAAGAAAGAAGGCCGTTGTTCCATAGGTGTCGCCCCGCAGTGTATTTGTTTCACGCTGTTGGAATGCTTGCGGAGCGAAAGTGAAGTAGAGGAGGAGAAGGGGCACGGTGAGAGGGAGTGATATATTGTGTGAGAAGTCTCCCCCCCCCCCCCCCTTGCTGCTCCTTTGTCCGCAGCAGGCGGCTACCGACCACGATTTCCTGGCTGGTTAAAACGCGTCCGGTAGTTATTCGACAAAAACAACGTACCCTTATGGGGATTTCTCTGCCTTTCCAATAAGATTGAACCGTCGTTTCTAACGAGCCGCTGGCTTCCCGAGAGCGGTAGAACAGGTAAGACAAACATTGCTAGGTGTAGGCCGAACGCAGGCGTTGTCTTTTACGCAAGGCAATCGATGTCCATCCTGTTAGGCGGCTGTCGAAAATTTACCAGTTTTTTTCCAACCCGGACTCAGTGTGCGAGAAAGGGCTGCGTAAATCATCCGAAGATTACGTCGCCTTTGTCGGCTATATTTTTTTTTCAGATTAGGTCTAGACGCAGCCGACACCACGACGTATTGGGACCAAACAAGCAGCATCAAAAGTGCAAGTCACAGGGTACGTTTTGTGTTTGTTTGGTTTACCGATGGTAGAACATGTACAGGCAAATGACGTAACCACGATGGTGCACTCTTGATTTAGTTTCATTTTTCCCATCGAGTGATATTGTCGGTTTTGTCTTGACTTTAGGTGAAATGAAATATGCGGACAGCAAGTCGTCTGTTTCTTGCGGACGAGTTGCGGTGACTCTAGAACGAAGCCGATCTCTGATTGGCTTCGATTGAGTGATAGTGGGTAGACCTCGATGCTAGATGCCTTGAGGTCTACCCACTATTTTTTTTTCCAATCATCCCATAAGAGCTCGGCGTGCTGCCATCATCGCCACTCCTGTGCAAGAAGCAGAACTTGCGCTCCGTATTGGAAATACCGCACTGAAGTATAGGAAATACCAGACGCATTTGACCGAACAAGCAAGTCACCGCCTATACATCGTCTGCTGCTGACCGAGGAAGTGCATCGGGGGCAGAGCTTCGTAGAACACTGTGCCCCCTCCCTTTCGCCTAGCCTCTTCTTCCCCTCTCCTCCTCTCTCGTACTCCGAATAGTAACCAACGGAATGAAAGTGGCAGGGAGGTAGTTCCGTCATCTCAGCTCCATTGCGAGCCTTCCTACCTTGGATAGTACTTCGGCCTCTCGTGACCTTCCAACGTGCATGCGAAGCTTAAGCACGACGGAGTGCAACGAACGCGTCCTGAAGGCCTGGAATCCGAAAGAGGCGCCCACGCGTTGTCGTCCACTCAGTCATTATAGCCGGCCTCAAAGGTGGGAATACGTTTTTTCTTTGTTACTTTTTTAGCACTACAGGCAACATAAGAAAGAAAAAAAAAGAACTTCAAGATCCAGTTGTTATGCTCGACCTTCTCAGAGCCGCCAAATCACGTGAGCGTGTACTACCTGAAAAGAGCGCTCCATAATAGTTTAAGGGTTCGACGTGAGCGCTCCATAATTAGTTTAAGGCTTCTGTTTGTATCAGGATAAGCGCCGTAAATTGAGAATTGTCGTCGTGCATTTACTGCTCGTACACTGAAAACCAAAGGTAAAAACACTGGCTGTCGAATTGCAGTAGCAAATTGCGCATTTTTGCATGTCAAGGGCAGACCATACTCTCATTATCTTAACATCTAAACGTCTGATCTACTTCAACATCTTTGAGAAATAAAGAAATATTTGTAATTATTACGATTGTATTTAAATAACTTTATTTTGCATGAATATATTCTGGATAGGTTGCTAAGTACGAACTAAAAGATACACAAAATATCTTCATGCCTATTTTAGATACTCTCCAGCTATCACGCCAAAGAAGCGTGTAACTTGCACAAGCTTGACAGTCATGAGGACCTAAATTGGATCTAATACGGTTTCGCCACAGTGTGCTAGTTACTTCCAGAGTGCTTCCTCATCGGCTTTTTCATGGATTTTTTCGCTTGCCGCATGATCGCCAGAGTGCCAGACTTGACGTGCATGAACCGTTGCCACGTATAAGACAAAGAAGCAGCGGTGAAGACTAAATCTGGTATACTTGTCTTGAAATTTCGCCCACCAATTTCCACATAAAAGTCCAACAACCAGAAGTAAGCCTAACTCTGGCAACCGTTTGACGAATTATTGCCAACATACCTAGACAACACAATCAGGTCAAGTTCGCCTTTATCAACATTTTCGGTCTATATAATGCCCTACATTGCCAAACAATAAGAATTTTGTATGAGTGAGAGTGCTACCTGGTTTGTAGCTGGTATAGAGTCCATCCCTGCGAGAGCCCATTATTTTTAGTGCTTTTACTGCAGGAAGAGTTGTGCAGTCGGGACGCGTGGTCTAAAAACAAATCGAGTATAGGGCAAGATAACAACAACCCTAGGATGCAAATGTGAAAGAGGTATATATATATATATATATATATATATATATATATATATATATATATATATATTGATTAAAAAAAAGGACTATCATTATTAAAGAAGAGTTGGTTGTTTGGGCGAGTTGGTTTGACATCTTATACAATCTTATGCGCAACAGTGACGAGGATAAAAGAGAACAGGACACAACAAGGCGCCTTGTTGTGTCCTGTTCTCTTCTTTCGTCCTCGTCCTTGCTGCAGCACAAGATTGTATAAGATCATTATTAAATTAACGTGCTACCATCTGAATTACAATATCATGCCCCAGTGTTGTTTATCTTGTCAAACTCACACCAGGCAGGAATGTGGTGCCATCTTTAATAGCGTAGCGCCATACCTGGTGACAAAGATTAGTTTATGACGCTGGTGACTCATTCGATTACAGAATAAAAAAGGATTTGTCACATAGATATATCATGCATCGATAGGCAACCGATCTTTGAGAGGCCTAAAGTCATAGGGTACTCTAAAAGTCAATGTTCTGGAGTCGACCGTGCTATATACGGCAAATATCAATTTTATATCTGAGATTATAAAGAATTTTTGATTTTGCAATAAAAGAATCATTAATAAGAAAAGCAGAGTTAGTAATACGAAACACGTGAGATATTTTGGTGAATGTATATTGTAACACAAATCGGAAAAATTGTGCCGATACCATTTTAATTTAACAGATATTGTATAACCCTTAATGTTCGCGAGCTCCTATGTGAATTTTCGCGAATTTCGCGAATTAAATTCGCGAAATTTAAGGGCACGCGAAAATTTTCGATCTTTAAGAATTTCAATGCAGGCATCTGAATTCATGAAATTTAGTGGCCGGATTGTGTCTCATGACCGATTCGCAAAAATAGGGCCGCGAAATTAAAGGGTTTTACAGAATATGTGAAGTATCAGATAGATCGCGCCGAGGCACTCTTGACATGCCGTACCCACCGCCGTCTTTGGTTGAGTGTCGAGAGTGTCGTTTGTGAATTGCCTATGTCGGCGAAGTATTTCGCATTCTTGACCTCGTCAAAACCAATAATCACAACGAAAAAAAAAATGCTTTTTTGAGTCCGAGAAAGACATACAAAAATCAGGAGGGAGATTAGGTGAGTGTGCATCTCCTTCAACATCACCTTCTTCTAGGTGCCTCTTCTTTGTGACTTCATGTAGCTCTGAGAGAGCGCGACGGCTGCTTCAAGCAAATCAGAGGTGGAGCAAAACATGTGACTGCACTCCGTAGTACAAAAACGCTTGGACGAAAATTTGTCACGTGACTAACTCTGACGCCCTGATGGGCTCACTGGGGCCGCAGTTTTCGCCGTTTGTCAAATTATGGTTATAGGTAGGGGAGGCATATATGTTCGCGGTTTCAAAATGCGCTTATAAGGTTCTGCTTTTCATGCGTTACAAACGCGGCAATAGTTTGTCGTCTTCAACGGCCGGAATACGTCCATGTTAACTTTTAGGTAATGATCGTTTTCTTCGTCGGAGTCCATGGAAATATTGTGCTGTATTTGTTGGACGCGCTTCGATCGGCGCCAGCGCGACTTCCGTTGAATATGGGCGACCTACTTTTTTCTCAACTTTGTGATTGCGTGCTTCTGTGCTGTTTGAGTGGGATTATGCATCTATCACGAATTACAGGATATCGCTGTTTTCTTCGTAATTACACTGCAAGCATGATTTCGATAGTAGTCTCGCTTCTGTCTGAATGGTGAGTTTTTGTAGATCGCTCCGATTCATCCGATAACGATACCCTTATACCCCCACTGACGCCTTTGAGCAGGCGTCCATGTTTACCGGGGATCGATATCGGATGTTTTGAACCGATCTTTTAAAACTTTCATATATATGCGGAAAGGCGGTGGCGAAACATTTGAGTGATCGTATTGATCTACTAAAACTGTCGACTTTGCACACTCCTTCATGTTACTCTTATAAGGTTTTGCAAGGCAAGAAAAAAGTGTAATTCTATTTAGAAATTTGCTTTCTGTTTCTCAGAGAAATATCGCTGTTGTAAATGTGTTGAGAACATGCTGTGTTTAATGACTGCGGTTTAACAAAATTCTGGGAGCCATCGAAAACAGTTTTGTTTGTTCATTGTATCCGTACGAGGCGCACTCTGTATCGGCGATTAATCTGCAAGCCCGCACGTAAGCGACTTCATGCCGACACAGAGCAGAGGCATATACGACATCTGGCCGAGAGCCAACAGTCATATCTGGGCACTATTCGGCCGATATCTGGCTGATACTAGGCCGGTGGCAAAACGGCTGTACGCCAAACTTGCTCGATGTCGGGACGTGGTGCAAAACCGCTCATTCGACCCATAGAGGGGCCGACACTGTCCAAGTATCGCCATGCTGCTTGGGGTAATACGGAATTTGATATAGAAATCGTATGCTCCGGTTTTTCCTCCGCTGGCGGTTGTGACTGTCTTAACATCATATATATGTTCACTTCACACACTGTGTCTGTCTACGTATCTAAAGCATTTGAAAGCCGATGATGTCTCTCATGCATTTCGTGAAAGCCCATCAAACATTCAAGAACCCGTCTATGATTTGAACCTAATCCGATGTGGATGATGTTTTAAACTTTACTAGGCAGATAATAAGTTCTGTTTAATCCTTGCGCAACGCTTTTACCAGGGAAAACAATATCTATTACGCAGAATCTCACCCAAAGTCTAGAGCGTTGATAAACGTTGGCGAATTAGATAATATACCCAGTCGTTACTTACTGACGTACATTCTCATGAAAACCGCCGCGCGTTCAGTCCTATGGGTTCTATTACACACACAATTTGTTATTTACATTAGGTTGACAATCTTATGTTAGACTATAAAACACCCCAGATATCAAGGTCAGGAAATATATCAAATAGTTTGCCTAGTGAGAAGATTTAAGGGTCTTTATTAGGAATAAATTACACAGCTGCTGAATATTTGCACTTGAAGCAATCTACGTTGGTGCATTCATCGCTGTTCGGAAAAAATTCTCCGTAGTTTAGTAAATGTACAATTATCAATCAGACTAAGCAGGGACAAACACCAAAGGATGTCACGCCGGAAAACAGTCATAACATTGACACTTGCAACCCTCTAGGTTACTAACGGCTTCCGAGTGACGCCTATGATGATGACATATGTCAAGAACCGAAGCCTGGAAGGAAGCAGCGATAATTAAGGAACTCGAACAGCCATCTGTGAGATTACACTAACATACTGAACTATTATCGAATTATAAAATCGTCACCCTTTGCTGTATATGCTAAAACGGAAACAATGGCCCGAGCATTCCTTGGCTTAGGCGTGTCCGTGTGGCCCCTTTTGTAAGTCCCGGCTAGCGGTTATAGCCGACAATCGAACACATCGAGCTTAGCATTAAACGCTACGGATTGGTGGGTTGAGCGGCCTGCCACCTTGTCGGACGCCCTCACCCCTTTAAAACATCCACGCGAGCCACAGGAAGTTCTTTCGGAAGATCTAGATCTGCGTCGAGCTCCAACGTCTCGTAAACCTTCTTACCTCCGAGGCCGACGACGAGCCGATCTCCAATTAGTTTCATCCGTAGGACTCCGTAGCTCCATGTATCTCTTGGCGGATTCATCGGCGTGACGAAATCTTTTACAGACTCATCGTTCTGCTGATACTGATCGTTGAAATATGCCGTTTCGAAAATAACGTTCTTGATGGGAAATGAAGTTGGTGTCCAAATTGGTGAGGAGTAATGTGAACATCTTCTGCTCTGCGTCGCTGCTCTCAAATTACACCTCTTCTGTTTGGACTCCCAACAGTTAAACCAGTGCATCCACTTGGTTGCTTCTGCTTTCTCGTACAGTTCCAATGCAGTATGATGTCCGAAAAACAACTTCTTTCATGTTCGCCACTCGTTTGAATTCTCCAACGGCTCCGGCGGCGAAATCTGAATCGGCGTCACGGTCTCGGGCTTCGTTCTCAGCCACGTACCTGGAGCCAGTCGGCGGCAAGATGTAGCGACGCTGTCAGCCTTCGGTGATTCAGGAGATCGAGGCGTGACCAGTGTTCACTGTAAGCGCTAACAGCTTACCGGCAGGTAACTTCACTTCTAAAACCATGCTAAATTGTGTACAAAAAAAGTAGATTGTTATCAATTTAACGAAGAAGGTCCTTTTATTTCAAGGCCGAAAGTGTGTGCCAATTTTAGTACCGAATCTCTACTCGACACCCGAGTAAGTGAGCTTTCCCGCGTGCCTCTGTTTGAAGCCCGCGATCGTACCGTCTGCTGAGCGAAGACATTCTGTATATATCACACAGCCACCTGTTCATTCATTTTGGCGTTTTGGTTGTTGACGCGATGTTTCTTGAAATGATTAATTATTGACATCTAAGAAGCATATTAGTAACGACAACTATGTCGGAAAAATAAAAAATATATATAATTTAATAAATAAACGAAAACCTGAAAGAATGCAGCGTATCAAAAAACAACAAGACCTTTGAACAAAAAAAAAAGAAAGAAATCGACATTGTATTTTTGAGTAGATTTGTTCTAGTTCATTTTAGTACGGTTTCTGTGTTAAGTGAGTAAGGTTTGCTGAAAACGTTTCACGCGCACCTTCGGCGACGTTCAGTTTACGTGGAAAGATTTCCACTTTCGTTGAGAACAACATTATGAACGTTCCTCACCCGGACACACCAGCCTCGAACCACGTGACTGCGTTCCAAAGAAGAAATTACTATAAGGAAAGGAGGTGACAAACAATTTGCGTGGAGACCATGAAAAAAAAGGTAGTATCTCAGGGTCTCTAATGGGTGCCTGGATGTGGCGATGTGGTTTCAGTAATAGTTACTGAGGGGTCTCCATAAAAATAGATATAATTAATAAGTCATGGAGTTTGAAATGGTTTTGTTAAACATTCCGGTTACCTATGATTAAACTTACAGATTTAATATTTTTGATCAAGCAGTGATCGTGGCCAATTACATATATTTAGTTCAGGAGACTCCCCTTCCACTGAAGTGAATATTAAGCAACATTCTCGTTGCTGTGGTGTACAAAGTATACTTTATTTTTCAATTTCTTAAGCATTTTCAAGCAGAGTACACTTTACAGTTTGAAGATTCGCACACTTTCCTCTTGCATCTTGTGCTTCTGAACTTTTCCGGTCTGAGTCCTCGGGAAGGAGTCTACGAACAGCACGAATTCCGGAACTTTAAACTCGTGGAGCTGTAAGTAAGGAATATTATCTTGGTCACGTGCACACTTTACAAGAAAACATTCGAATTGTTTACTTCTTTGTGTTATTTCCTTGTTGTTTTGTGGCACAAAAATCATAAGGCTATTTTCGCTGTCCCCTAGCGCTGATAAATATTAGAATTTTTCCAGCTTGTATTGGCGAAAAACTTGGGTGAGCTTTAAGCTTCTTTACCTTGGTGTCTCATTACATTCTTCAGATTTAAGGCCCGAGGAAAACGAAGGTGACCAGATTGTGTCGTAGTCCACGGAAATTATTGCCAGGAGTTTAGTGCTATACGTGCTCCAGGAACATTACTTCAAAGAAAATGTAAATAAAGTGTTCCCTCTATTAGAGCCAACGCTGAACTAGTTACACTTAAAGCAGGTGCGATTTGTTAATGGTCGTGTTTACGGTAGGTCATGCGGCCAATTTTCAAATGTTCAGAATTAAAGATAAGTTTGAACCATATTCGCCAGAGAAGTGCGAATCAGGGCTGTAGTCACATGTGACACAGTCGCTTTCGAATCATAAGCGCACGGAAATTGGGGTTGTTCTTTGTTAGGCAAGGAAAAAGAAGGAGAAGAGTTTTTTTTTTAATACAGCAACTTCAGACGAGCACCATATTATCACTTCTGGTTGCGACTACTTGTACGTAATATTGACTTCAGAGTTTTTCAACCGTGGCGAAATGTTTGCATTATGTAAAATTTTGGACCAAAAGAAACAAATGCGAGTAAACAGTGAATGTGGCTTAACACATGTAGTTTTATTTAGACATTTTTCCCGTACTCAGTAACCTTGCTGCTCAATGTGGCTGAAAAATATGGAAGAACTCGATGTAAGAAGTCCTGCACATATTGAAAGAGCTTCTAGATATGTTTGTGACCCAATGTTGAAGAAGTCAATTTTTGAACCTTGTGCCAAAATTCGCTGTACCGTCCACCACAAACTGTTGGCCAGTCATTGCATCGGTAGTGGTTAATAACGGCCCAATGTTGGCTTAAATGTTGGTTAGAAAGCAGTCTAGTATAAGCATAATTAATGGTCCAATGGCTCCTTAAAATTTGGCTTAAAAGTGGTTCAAAACTGAATTGTCTTGCACAACCGCGAAATCCAAACTTGTGTCAATATTGAAGTCAACATTTTGCAGTTAGGGGCCGATGTTTTTTTAAGAATAGTGCGCTGCTTAGGATATTTTTTTAAACTATCCTGTGTAATTAAAATAATCGCCGTCTACATAACCGTATTCTAGCAATGTGAAAATGTTTTCCCTTCTTAATTACCTTATTGTACCCTTGTTGTGTTACCATCATTGTGTTTTAATATAGCTTTGAGATATTTTGCTAAATTATGTAAAAAACGCTCTTATGTTACATTCCATATTTCAATTTCTTAAACTGTTTACCTTCAATATAATGCTAAATAACAAAACAGGTATATCTGGCTGGATAAAGATGGCCTCTTTCAGGCCCTTGCCTTTATGCTTACTTTCAGGTTTTTTTTTTTTTGCTCTGACGTTATTTATGATTCTGCCTGCCTAAATAAACTTTAGCCGCTATGCATTTTGAATTTTTCACATACGTCCTTCTCCATGCAAAAGGCTTTTATGTCTTCTTGGGTCAAGGTTTTATCCGATTTCAGTTTGATCCACGCACAAACCTTCTCCACCGTCCTTTCATCTGGCACTCCAATCACCTGCCGAGAAGTAAAAAAAGAAAAGAAAAAATACGAAATTTGCTCTAGCATATGCTATTTCACGAATGTACCACAGTAAATTTTATCTGTGTATATTGACAACAGCAAATACATAACCAAATCGGCAACACCTCTAATGATTTCGTACATTCACAAGACATCTGGCACAAACCCCGATTTTAGTTCATGATTAGGTTCCTACTGGCTCTAGAAAAAGCTGCTCTCAGAGCTATATGTAATAGAATGTGAAAATTAGACGGTTAAATAACAATCATATGCATTTAAAAATCACACCAAGACATTTTTTTTCCAGAAAACACAACCGTGTTCACAATTACCGATCATTCAGACTTCTTTTCGTGTTACCGCTGGTAGAGGCGCCCGCCTTTCAAATTTCGTGCTTTGTGTTGCTTTCAATTAATATGTGCCGTGTGTTCATACTGTGTTCAGTCAGCATCCCCAGCATTCGGTGTTATTCGTGCCCCATATAAGTTGGTGGTCTCAGGTTTTCCGCGTAAATGATGTCAGTAAATTGCGGTGCTTTATCGAGACCTGCCACATTCATGTGTCCCCGGTAGGCGAGAATGTGCTCTTTACTGTATAGTTTTGTTTAATTACACCCACTTACGATGGTAACAAAGAAACCACCGGTCTGTGGGTCATTCCATGTCAAACGTCCCAACGGGTCTGCTATGAATACGCACTCGCGGCACTTACGATTATCAACACGATGCCCGCCGTTTCTTCCCATACAGCTGAAAAGACGGACAAGGGGGCGGCAGAAAACTCGGTTCTTTCTTTGGACATAATCGTGGCAGCTATCGTCGCCGGTTGCGTGCTGTGCGGTGAAGAGGCGTTAAGAGGCGATGCCTGGTTCTGGTGCGAGAGTTCAACTTCAAAAATTGTTTTCTCGCTTTAAATAAAAATTATTTTGATTAAACTTTCAGAATCAAAATACAATCTATTGTTCTTCCAAAGCCACCATATTTTGTATTTTTACTTGGACTACCTCAGGGTGAAATAAATGGCTGTTTATGCGTCAAAACGCACTTTTTGGCAACTTTAGGATTTTTTTTGTTGCGAAACATTCAATTGAGCGGTCTAAAAATTTTTTTATAGATTATATACCTGCAGGGCAGCCGGTAAAAAGTTATATTGAGCGCCCGAGCAATCAGATATTTTTCATTAAATAAAAAAAATGATAAAATTTGAAGAAAAAACATTTTGTTTAAAAAAACCTTTAAAATAAACAAAACTGCACAACAGAACCGCATTGCAAGTCAAAAGCCATGCAGACTTAAGAAAAAAATATTGTTGGATGTTTCATAATAAAGCTTATTTTTCATAAATTATGGAGTGATACCTAGTTTCACGCTATCTTTAAAAGTTAAGACCGCGCTCACGCCAACAAAATTTTTTCTTCAAAAATATTGCAGGGGATGGCTACGGACAATGCGGCAAAAAGCCATGATTTTTTCTTTTGTTAGAAATCGAAGGTTGTTGACCGCAACGCCTCGGACGTTTGACATGGAATGACCCCTGTACGAAGACTAGACTTAAGCAAGGCCATTTTATAAAATTAACTGCTTCACCACACAGACCAAGTTCGCGGCGGAACTGAAGGGGGGGGGGGGGGGGCATTGAACAAATAATCTGAGCTCCTGCCACAAAACTAATTTCGGCCAGATGTAAAAAAAAAGATCATTGAAGAACAATTGAAAACGAGCGTGTTGGTTAATGGATACAAACTTGAAAGTATAAAACAGCGAGGACGAGAACGGGAACAGGAAATAATAACCTTGTGGTTGGCCAGAATGTGAGGTAATTCGGAAAAGAACTTTAAAGATGTCACAAGTTCTCCTCTAACATTCTGATATATCCGGTGACAAGAAGACGATATGAAAATTAAACAAAGATTATCGCAAAAATTAAATTTAACTAATTTCAATAATAAATAAAGCAACGATATATGTAAGAAAGAAACTGATTCAAGTCGGGATCATAACATTATTTATAAAAAATCTATTGTGACTAATGCTGATTGTCGGTTGATGCGACCGCCTCACATCTAAATGAAACGCCAAACATTGACCTTTTGCAAAAAAAAAAAAAAGAACTACCGCTTAAAAAAAATACTAGCGTCTTTTCTGCGACAGAAAGAAAATGTAGAGAACCGCTTTGTAAGCTTCCATCGTACTAGGATGCTGCGCAAGCAAGAACTGCGTCGTGGATCACCCTGTTTATTATAATGCCAGATGACCGCGTCGTCAAAAACTGCTAGAAATGTAAAATGTAGACCGTCTTTGTTTTTAATACGGTTAACATATGTGTCCTGCCAAAAAGGAAGCTTGCATTGCTGCCGTGAAGGAAGAGAAGTCTTACGGCTCACCATAGGTATACACTCATGTATACTCTGTGCCTGTCAGACAGACTAAATTACGACTTGGGCCGCCGTTCGAGATGTAGCGCTGCGCCGCCGCTGCTTCAGGGTGGGGGCGCCACCTTCGCTGGGGCAGCTCAGAGCCGTGTATAGAGAGAGTTTGGTAAATGGGAGGAGCGGGCAGAGTCAGGGCGTGCACCAGACGCAGATAGAGGAGTTGGCATGCTCTCTTAACCAACGAAAATACGAAGAACCGAAAAAAAAGAATCGGCTGGCAGTGGTAGCCAAAAACAGTTTTAATAAGAGCATCAGGGTGAAACGTAGTAACTCTTCATGGTTTAAAATATGACACACGTGATGTTTCGATTACGATTATGCAAAAACATGTACGCGACAGATGTGCCGCTCAAACTCTGTTTTGCGCGGACAGAGTGTGACTTCTCTGACGGCGGATTGCCGGCCCTCGGCGCCTGGCGTACGCACTATGTCGATCGCTCCGCTAGTCACGCTCTTCTACCAATATTTTGGATGGCCGTGATTGAAACATTGCGTGCACAATAGTTTCAGTGACCGAAAGCTACTCCGACGCACTTATTTATTTTGTTTCTCCCTACTACCGCCAGGTTATTATTTCCGGCTTGTGGTTGGCCAGATTCATATTTGTGAAGGCACCCTGGAACACGCTCAGCCCGCTTTCAGCCAATGGCGCCTCCTCATTTGCCACCTATACTCCCCAATGAATGGCCAAACTCTCTCCATACACTGCTGACGGTCAGCATAGACAGCCTGGATTTAAGAGGTTTATCTTAAACAAAAGGGAGTGTTTGCACTATAAGGGCGGACACTTCCGGGGATTGGTCTAAATGCGCAAGCAGTGCGTTTTTCCGTAGCGGGGAGAAAAGGCGGAGAAGTTTGCAGACGATTAACGCTTTCATCACTTCCTCGCAGCTCGTATTTCAAATGCGCCCTATAAACCACACTCTAAGAAAAAAATGAGGAGAAAGGTAGCAACGGCGACTGTTCCTCCTTGTTGTGGTCAAGTTGCCCAGAGAAGGGAGGAAGAGAGGTTTGGACGAAAGGAGGAGTAACAGTTCCTCCCTGTTCAGTTGGCGCAGGGGTAGGACATCGCACTACAGACCAAGTGGTCGAAGGTTCGGTCCCTGGAAGGAGCGGTGTTTTTTTTTTCGTTAGGTTTTTTTAATTTTATTTATTTACCAAAACAGGCATAAACGAACCCAGACCGATGGAAGGAAAATTAAAGTCCTTATTATCCACCGATGCAAAGGAAAACTATTCAAATATCATTGCTACAAGCGTCATCAGCGCGCTGTTTGATAAACAAGATCTGGGCACCGAGGTTGGATCTAAGCCGTTTACGCAGGGGCCAAGACGACGAGGTCGGTCCTTTAGTCGTTTCTTTTGCCGCGGCGTTTTTGGCATTCACAAAGAAAGAAGTTTAAACACATCCGTCATAAACCGCTAAGCTTCGAAACGATGCCGACACTGCTACGTACACTGGGCGGCTGCGATCAGCTGCGATAGCGGCGGGTTTCGGGCCTCGGCCTCTTCGGCCACATTTCATAACTCGGCTGCCTCGGCCGCCTCGACTGCCGGGCCCTGACCCTGCACTCTAAGAACAAAATGGAGGTAAAAGGTAGCAACGGCGCGTCTTCCCAACGCCTCCTGTACTAATATGCCTGTCAGGTGGCTCGCTCTCCCATTGCGGCCGGTCTGCAAACTTATTGTAGCCAAACGCCGCGAGGTGGCGCTCGCCTCCGACCCTATTTTTTTGGCTAGGCACGAGCATGGTTCGGTATCGCCCGATTCAAAGGGAACAGCTGCAACATCATCATCATCAACTCGCGCTGGGCGCTCGGCAATTTCGGCGCAACTGGCGCGGCAGGCCGCTCAAAATTGAGTGCTAATTTTATTGATTTTTACATTAATTTTAGATTCAGTTTTGGGTTTACGGTTTAGCATCCTATTGAAGAAAAATACCCAGTTATTCTCCATGGCACTAGTCCATAATACCAAAAGAAGACGAAGACGAAAGTGAAATATACCAAAGAGTGAGCCAGCACTGCGTAAGTTTGTCTTTCTTTTGTGTGCTTGGACATAAGTAACTGTTTTGCGGGTGCGCTGTTCCGCCTGTACAGCATCGCGTCATTGATAGCCTTTGCGGTGCAAAGGAAAGCCGATGCAACCGGCTCTCTTTGCGTTGTTAACGCCAGGGATGACACTGCACTATTTGATCTGAAGCGCTATTCGCACATCCCTACTGGTATCACAATAGCAGACGTCAAATCTCCCACGCTCTCGCGGCCGCGAGCGATAGTGTCAGTTGGCAGCGCCCCTCGCGGTCGTTTCGGTCAAGGGGAGGGGGAAAGAGGGAGAGGGCACGGCAGGACGCTCGCCGCTGACATGACAGGCATCTTAGTACAGGAGGCGTTGGTCTTCC